>JBAMBO010002833.1:0-86045 GCA_037044535.1 Lordiphosa magnipectinata
ATATGAAGTACTGAGTTTGTAGAGAGAAGAGCAGAACCCGAAGGCTGCCGCGTGACGTCACCCAAACCAACCCACGAGGTTCTTACTTTAAAATTCTGGCTGTGACAGTTTTTTGCGGTTTAAGTGGGAAGGGGGGATATTTTCAAAATTTTTAATGGGTACAGGGTATTAAAAGTCAATTGTAGGCAGTTCAAGTACTGTCTGCAGCACACAAACCACAAACATTTTGGTACATACATGGCACAACATACATGGCAAACAAATGAAGAAACAAGCGCTCTTATGGAACGATTCTGGACATTGGACAGCATAGAATCGGCAAAACGTCGACCGGAAAATCACTGAACGACATTCAACAAAATGAGCCCACTGTCCCACTGAATTAATGTCTATTTTGCTCCGCTTTAGGACCCACCAATACGTCTTCACAGCGGACATAGAGAAAATGTACCGCCAAGTGTGGGTCAACCCAGAAAACCAATTTCATCAGTTAATTGTCTGGAGAAATAGTCTATCGGATGAACTCAAATACTATTGTCTGAAGACTGTTACATATGGGACAACGTCAGCCCCATTTTTAGCAACGAAATGCTTGGACCATCTGTATATCCAAAGTAAGGACAGATATCCAGTGGGATCGGCTGTGCTGAAAAATGACTTCTATGTGGACGATGGTTTGACTGGAGCCAATTACATCTCGGAAGTAATCCAAGTTCTGCCGGAGTTGATCCAGATACTTAAGCCACGGCATTCAACCTAAGAAAATGGTGTTCAAACAACGACCAGCTACTCCAAGGAATACCCAAGGAACACATTGTCAGCCATGTGAAACTGTGCGAGACATTGGACCACCACAGCATAAAGACTCTTGGAGTCATCTGAATGCCAAAGACAGACCAACTTTGTGGACGATCACAAAAGAGTCACGCTAAACAAATTACAGAACGAATAGTGTGCTCAGAACTATCTCAAGTCTTTGATCCATTAGGCTTGTTTGCCCCGGTAGTGGTCAAGGCGAAAACCTTCATGCAACATCTCTGGGAGCTAAAGCTAGATTGGGATGACGACTTGCCAACACACCTTCAGAGCGAATGGAAGGAGTACCGTGAGGACATTCAACAATTAAATTCAATGCAGATTCCAAGGCTGTAGAACTCCACACATTTCTAGATGCCTCAGAAAAGGCATATGGAGCAACAGTCTACGTACGCTCCACCTACAAAAATAAGCAGATTTCAGTACGCATAATGTGCTCAAAATCTCGGGTAGCTCCGACAGCTAAGCAATCCCTTCCTCCACTAGAACTTTGTGCTGCACTCTTGGGAGCTGAGCTTACCGCCAGAGTAAGCACGGACCTGCACATGAATCCTGAGACGGTTCCAGGATATTACTGGACAGACTCCACAGTGGTGCTTGCCTGGGATAATGCCGCTGCTTCTACTTACCATACATTTGTGGCAAATTGGATAGCGAAAATACAGGCATCAACAATCCAAAGCTTTACGGGCCAATATTCTTGCATGGCCCGCGGGACAAATGGACAAGTTCGCCAACTGTCGCTCCCAGTAACCTTGAGCGAAAGACAAAACACGTCAGCCTGCCCACTACCCCAACAGCAAGAGGGGAAGAGCTGTATACTTGCAAGCATTGCAATTCTTTTCTCAAGCTACAACGCATTGTAGCCTATATGCTGCGTTTCTGCTACAAAACCAACAGAGGTGCAACAACGACATTGCAGATGTATGAATTGGAGCGCGCACGCAAGGTAATCCTGCCATAATACAGTGGACAAAAAGAGTGCTATCACATCGCTATCTCCCATATTAGGAGACGATGAGATCATTCGGGTGGGTGGCAGGCTGGAGAAATCTGCACCAGTGTTGCCAAATCAGTTTTTTCCCGTCATTTCTAGCTTTTTTAAAAACCGGATTTCGGGAAAAATTTACAAACAGCGGGAAGCGGGAATTCTGGCTTTTTTAAAAGTGATTTCTGCTTTTTTTCAGCTTTATTTTGTTTTGGAGCAAATCGATAGTTTTTCACCTCTGTCAGTCATTTATCTACAATAATTACCACCTCTAACAGTCATATATAGGGGCTTGCCAAGCTTACAGATCATTCAAACAAAATGCCGAAAGTTTTCAAACAAAAATGTCGTGAAGTCTGGCTGCAGGACCCGGAGTTTAAGGCTTGGCTTCGGAAGGATGAAACTGATGCCTCTTGAGTTTACTGCAGTTATTGCAAATGCACAATTACCGCGAAACTGAGTGACTTGCGCGCTCTTTCAACTACAAAGAAACACACACAAGCTGAAAAATAAATTAAGTTTTGTTAAAGTGTTAAACAAGACAGTCGAACAGGAAGCTGCATTGTGCCTTTTTGTAGCTCAGCACAGAGCTATTTCGCAAATCGACCACCTGAGCAGCTTGTGCACTAAACAATTTAACGACAGCGCAACTGCTAGCCAGATTAGGCTACGTAGAACAAAATGCACTAGCATTATAAGAAATGTGCTGGCGCCTCACTTTCAAGAAGAATTGCGCAACGATATAGGCGATTCAAAACTTAGTCTGCTTTTGGATGAATCAACAGATATAAGCGTCACTAAGCTTTTGGGTAAATATTTAATAAATTATAATTTATGTTATATTATATTTTTCTATGTTTATGTATGACTTAGGTGTCGTCGTCAATTATTTTTCGAAACAGCGTGGAGTGATTGTTACTTCTTTCTTAAGTCTAGTCCCTTTAGAACGTGGAAACGCACTATGCATAGCAGAAAGTGTAAAAAAGGAGCTGCGGGACTTTAAGTTCAACATCATAAGCCTAATAGGTATCGGTAACGACAATGACAAAGTTATGATTGGCACAAACAAAAGCGTGTTTACTGAGCTGAGGAAGGATGCGCCGTCTCTAGTCCTGATCAAATGCGTGTGCCACTCTGTGCAGTTGCCGGTAAATCACGCTTGTAAGGAGTTTCTTCCAGAAAGCGTCAAGTTCTTGATATATAAAACATGTAACTCGTTTTTCAAGAGTTTAATTCGACAATCAAGAATATATTTACTTTATATGGACGGAAATGATTCCTTCTCCCCGTTACATACTTTTGCACAAACTTAATATACTCTGTGTACCTTTGGTACAGAGTATAAATATATATCAGTCTATAAACAACGATTAGGTTTGTGTGACTTCAGCGCTCTCTGATTCTTCTATTCATTTATTCTAAGCGTTTACTAACGACAACGTATTTTTATACCCGTCACTCGTAGAGTAAAAAGGGTATACTAAAGTCGAGCAAATGTATGTAACAGGCAGAAGGAATCATTTCCGACCATATAAAGTATATATATTCTTGATCAGCATCAACAGCCGAGTCGATATAGCCATGTCCGTCTGTCCGTTTGTCTGTATGAACAACTAGATCTCAGAGACTAGAGGAGCTTGAGCAACCAAATTGGAAATGTAGACTCCTATTGTCTGCACGCAGATCAATTTTATTTCAAATTTTTTACACGACCACCCCGCCCCCACAATAAAAAATGTTCAATAGCTCCCACAATTTTTAAGACATCGATCTCAAATTTAAAACTTAGATTTATATTCGCGATATCTAGAAGCCCTGAAATTTATAAAGATCGGATGTTAAATAGCCGAGTTAATGTTGCATACTTTTCGGCTGTCCCCCCCAAGGGCACACAGGAAGGCTATTAAACAATTCTTTCCAGGAGTAGCGGGTATATCGAAGTCGGTTAGAGCCGACTTTAACTTACGCTCTCGTTTTAAATAGGTCTCATGATGTCGCAGCTATGTATTGTCAAAACTGTTTGTCCTTTTATGTAATTTTAACAGTGTTTTTTAAAATTCACTACAAGTAATATAATGTAATGTATAACTATAAAAATTCCCAGAGTGTGTGACACCAGGTGGCTGTCAATTAAATTAGCAGTGACACGTATATTGGATCAGTGGCAGGAGTTCAAATTACATTTTTGTGTTGCGGCAAAACAGGAGAGATGCCATAAAGCCCAAATACTGCATTCAATGTTTGCCGACCATGTAAACTACATTTATTTGGTTTTTTTGAAACCTATCCTTTTGGAAATGGAAAAATTGAACAAGTGTTTTCAAGTTAATAACACTGACTCGACTGATGGGTATCAATTCGTTAAAAAAATTGATTGTTGTCGGGTGTGGCGTACCAGTTGTATGTGTGGCTGCTGTTGCGGGAGGTTGTGGATTCGATCCCGCCTCGGACCGTCTAATACAAAAAGTTTTTTCTTTCTTTAGTAAATAGCTTTTACACACCCGGTCTGTGAAATAAATAGCCATGAAAAAGCAAAAAAAAAATCTCTAACTATTGCCGTTCGGATTCGGCGTTAAACCGTAGGTCCCTTTCTCTTGTGAGAAAAATTATAAGCACACACGCCAAGAGATTGAGAGAAGCTTGGTCCTGGCCCTCCTGGAGGTGCAGTTTGAGCCAATTTTACATTTTTACATTACTATTGATATAATTCAAGTAGACGATCTTGAGAAATTTGTTGTCAAAGATTTATATCAAGGATATGATTTTGAAAAGCAAGTTAAGATGCTACAGTTGAATTGTGAATTGGAGAAATCTATTTGAGAATGCTGCACAAATTTCTTAGTTGATCTTATTAAGCAATTGAAGCTGAGGTACTGATCTGCTTTTCGGATTGTCATAAAATTCAGTGTATTAATTTGTAATTTATTTGGCGACCTTTCTAATGTTCAATTAGTGAGTTTGCTGGCTCTAGGTCCGAAAAAGCTGCGTTTGTTCACAACTGTAAACAACTTATGCATTGTACCACCAAAAAGAGCTGGTTGCCTATACAGAACTGTTTCATCGTTATCCCTAACGACTCTTCAGTAGGCTTTTCGCTGAAGAAAGCATGATTGCCAACTGCCTCTCCATACAATCATTGCTTAGATCAGTTCGGAACTGCTAAAAGCAATGAAAGCAAAAATATACAAGCGATGAGTGCTTTCAACTTTCTGGTGGTAATGCTTAAGCTTAGGTCTGAACTTTCTAAGTGCAAAAGGTTGAACTTTTGAGCGAGCTTAGAAGGGCCCGTTGATTTTGAAATGCGAAGCATTCAAAAAAGCGTTTTTTTGCGCTAAACAAATCTTTTCGGTTGACAACATTTTACGACCAAAAAAACGAAGCATTGTTCCCATTTTGGAAGAATTTTCCGTCGAAGATATTGGGAAAATAGTGTCAATATAATGACATACATTTAGTGAAATGGGAGAACAACGATGAAACTATAAAGTTTTGGAGTGAAGGAATCGCTCTCAAAGACTCTGGAGGTAATCAAAGATTTTTTGAGTTTGCGTCGTTTGCGATTCAGATGTTGTCCTTGCCATGGTCCAACGCTGAAGTTAAGCGTGTCTTCAGTCAGGTCAATATTGTAAAATCAAAACTGAGAAATCGAATGGACGTGGGCACGCTCAACTCAATTTTATGTATAAGGTATTGGATATCAGTGAAACTGAAATTAAATTGAAAATATAATATGTGTAATTTCATTTACGGGTTACTTCGACATGAGAAATGCTGCGTCGGTTATAAGTTCTCTCCTAGTTGCCTTAAGCTAATAGGCACAACTGAGGCCTACGACAAGGATGAGGACGAGGAACTTCATCACTCTGACGATATATTAAATATATTTTAACGATATAATTACATATTATTGTGTATGACTGCACGCTCTGGTTGTCAGCGTACAACTGCTTTATTCATTCTCTTTACATATACACTAAGAAAAAACTAGAACGAATAATTTGAGTACGAACGCTCTTGAAAAAAAAATTAGTCGCTCTTGAATTTTCAAGAATTTCGCTCTTGGAATCGAGATAAATTCGTTCTAAACGTTCTCAATTTTGCTTTTTATTGGCAAGGGGGGTGAGGGCAACTTAACTTTGAGAGAGTAGCGTTGGAGTCGCAACGGCGCATGCGCAGTTGGTCGTTGAGAGAATGAGAGCGCAGAGAGTGAGAGCGCATGCGCAGTTTGTTGCTGTGCGACGAAAGGCAACTGCGTTTATTTATAAGTGTGATTTCGTCGCGTCTTCTAGCTTAGGGAAGTTAGCTGAGCTCGTAAAGCTGCCCGTCGCTTGTGTATGTTTCAGTCTTTCAAGGTACCGTGTTCAAGTCCCAGAAAAGTAAGCAAAAAAAAAAAATCTATGTGGGGTTATCTCAAAATCAATCACAGTTTAAAACAAAGTTTGGTGGGTGGTGGTTGGGGTTGGATTGGTTGATAATGGTGAGTGGGGAGGAGGGGGGAGGGAGACGGACAACGTCGGTCGGGTCGGGTCGGTAGTGTCTCTACCACACCCCCCACCCCAAATATTCTTTTGAATTTTTTTATTTTGAGAATTATTCGTTCTTGGATCAAGTACTGAAACTCTTGAATCAATAATTATTCATACTTGGATCAAGAGCTGAAACTCTTGAATCAGGAATGTCGGGATCAAAAATTCACTCTTGAATCAAGAATTTCGCTCTTGGATCAAGAATTTTCACTCTCACCGTACTTTTGAGAACGAATGCTCTTGATTCAAGAGCGAAACTCTCTATTTTTTCTCTGAGTGTACTTACTTAGAGAATTATTTGATCACTTTTACAGGATGCTCGGACATATCGGTTCATAAATATATCTTTTTAAAGCCTCAATCAATATCCTCTTTTAAACTGTACGTTCCATCTTCTCTTCTAAACCAAATTCTTCATCCTGATCTTTGGCCTAAATTCACTCTTGTTCGTGAATTTGAGCCTAAGCCTACTGCTACTTTTCCTATGTCCCCAAAAAACTTAAGTCGTCCCTTGTCATCAAATACCAGAACGTAAGGGGAATCAGAACTAAACTCCAATCCCTTTACCTTAATAATTTTGCTTTCGAGGCTGACATTTTAATGATGACTGAAACTTGGCTTCAATCTCATATACTAAATAGTGAAATTCTGAGTGACTCTTATTGCATTTTTAGGGTTGACCGTAACAATCGTAATGGAGGGGGTGTATTGATTGCTGTTAAGCAAAATCTTCATGCATCCATTTTTCATATTCCTAACACTGACAGCATTGAATTTGTGTGTGTCTCAGTGCACATCGGAGACTCTTGCATATTCTTGAGCTGTTCCCATGTTCCCAAGTCTTCTGACGAATCCACTTATTTTAAGCATGCTTTAGCAATAGAGTACCTTTCGAAATCCTGTCGCGACTTTGATTTTCAAGTCGTTGTGGGTGACTTTAATCTTCCCTTTGTTTCTTGGGTCTTTTCCCCCGACTCTGAATTTTTTCTTCCTTCTTGCCAGCATAGCTTTTTGGACAGTATGTTTGGTCTATCTTAGCTTCAAGCTAATTTCATAAAAAACTCGCTTGGTCGTATACTGGATTTATTGTTTACTGACAGTCCATGTGCTACTATATCTCGTACACTTCCAATTTCTTTACCTGAAGATAATTATCATACTACCATAGAACTTCAATGGGATCATCCAGGCACAACCGAGGAAGTAAAGCCAACTAAAGCGCTTCTTAGGCGGTGCTTTAGGAAGACAGACTACAATATTCTGAACAATTTGTTGCTCTATACTGACTGGTCATTTCTTAATCAAGTTCATTGTGTTGAAACTGCCACCAACCTGTTTTATTTTAAGCTGTACGAGCTATTTGATATCCCCATTCCTCTGGAGATTGTAAGAAGCGCTCATAAAAATGTTTCATTGAGTTCTGCAAGCCTGAGACACATGAAAAATGTGAAGTCTCGCCTTTTCAATATTTATAAAAGATCTGGAAAAGCAACGGACTTCTCCAGATACTCGACTGCTAGGGCAAAATTTCAAGCCCAAAATCGAATTTGCTATAAAAACTAACTGTCTCGAGTACAGAGTATCTTTTGTAACGATCCAAAGAGCTTCTGCCAATTCGTAAATAACAAACGTCGTTTCCTATTTCCTCATACGATTTCATAAGCTGCCCCACCATTTCTTTTTCTTCTGTCTTGAATGGTTTACTTTCGCTAAAATCTAACCTTTTTCCTGGCCCAGATAATGTGCCATCGTGCATCTTAAAGCAATGCGCAGACTCGCTTGCCTATCCTATCCACATCTTGTTTTCCAAATCACTTGAGCAGTCTAGGTTTCCAACTCCATGGAAAGAATCTTTCATTATTCCCTTACATAAAAAGGGTTCTTGTTCTGACATTTCAAACTACAGGGGCATTGCGAAACTCTCTGCAATACCTATATTCTTTGAACAAATTATAACATCTCAGTTACAACACTCATATTCTTCTTTTTATATCGCCGAACCAGCATGGATTTGTTAAAAACAGATCCACTACTACAAACCTACTGGAATTTACTTCTTCAGTGATTCATGGTTTCACTCAAGGTAAACAAACAGATGTTATCTTTACTGATTTTAGTACGGCCTTTGACAGTGTCTCTCATTGCCTTCTGATTTTGAAATTGCGTCTGCTGGGATTTCCACAGGGGCTTCTTAATTGGACAAAATCTTATCTCCAGTCTAGAACTCAGAAAGTAGTCTTTAATAGTAGCACTTCTTATCCGGTATTTGTGACCTCTGGAGTTCCCCAAGGCAGCCATCTTGGACCTCTTCTCTTCGTGTTAATTATTAATGACCTGCCTAATGTAATTAAGCATTCTCGTGCACTGATGTACGCAGATGACTTAAAGATATTCCGGTGCCACAACTCGCCCAACGATTCTGCTTTGCTTCAGGTTGATTTGAATTCCATATTTATGTGGTGCTATTACAATTTGTTGCAAATGAACAGGGACAAGTATAAATCTATGACGTTTTATCGTAGAACCCCTCTTTTTATTAACTATATATTGGATTCTTATCAACTTGAACAAGTTGAATCTTTCCATGATCTGGGTATTATCCTCGACCATATACTTTCTCTTGGCACTCACATTGAACTTTCTGTGAATAAAGCCATGGGCTTGTTAGGTTTTATTAAACGTTGGTCAAAGGAGTTCAATGATTCATACACGACCAAGCTTTTGTTTATATCCCTAGTGAGGCCTATTTTGGAGTTTGGTTCGTGTATTTGGAACCCTCAATCACTCACCCTGTGTAAACGTATTGAATCTGTCCAGAAGCAGTTCCTTTTGTTTGCCCTTCGCAACCTGGGTTGGGACCCACAGTTGAGACTTCCTCCCTATATTTCCCGGCTTAAACTGTTAGACTTACCTTCACTTGAGCATAGACGTAATATGTTGGGTATAATGTTTCTAAACAAGCTAATAAGGGGTAATGGTAATATTGACGCTGAGTACCTACTAGGACGCGTGAACCTTAATGTCCCTTCAAGATAAACACGAAACTATATTCCCTTGAGGCTTCCTGTTGCTTCTACTTTGTATGCCTCTAATTGTCCTTTTCGCATTCTGTGTAGGGATTACAATAATATCTTTCCTCTTCTCAGTGATAACCTTTCCGACGAAGGCCTGCGGTCTTTTATTCTTCACAATCTTGCACTTGCATAGTTTCTAGTTTTTCTAGGAAATTCCATCCGATCACCAACGCAGCGAGCAGGGGCGTAGCTGGTCATACCGACAAAATATATTACCCTCTTTTTGTTTTCCTTTCAACCCCCTTATTTTGTATCATTTTATATACCATTATATTGTAGCTGTGTCTTTTAGACACAGCAATTAAAATAAATTTTAAAAAAATACGTTCTTATCTCATAACAGCGTTCGTGTGTGTGTACATACATGTGTTTAGTGTGACCAACTATCATAAACATAACAATTCTCTCCCCAGAAATTCAAGTATATGCTTACATACTAATCTTAATTAAGCCTAGTTTAACAATTTTTGCGGAATTTTACGTTCTCTAGTAGACCGACGTAAATTCGCTTCAGGCAATCTCGGCTCATTGTTTGGTAGAGAAGGTAAAGTATCAATAGTCGATTGTACCGGCTGAGTCACGTTTGTCGAAACGGTACTAATTGGAATGCTGACCATTTTAGCAAGTCGATGTACGGCTCTTCTATATGCAATTAAAATCTTGTAAAGCTCGGATTCCATTGAGCCTGGAGTACACTTTGATGTTATAAGTTTGTTCTTGATTGTCTGTAAATATCTCTCTGCTTGTCCGTTTGTTGCAGGATGATATGGTGCTCCTTGTTTTTGCAATGCTCCATTGCTTTTCAGGAAATCTCGAAATTCCATAGAATCAAATTGTCTGCCATGATCACTGACAAATATATTTGGAATTCCACATCGAGAAAAAATTTCTCTACATTTTTGAATCGGTGTTTCAGTAGTCATATTCGGAACAACACACATTCAGGCCATTTAGAGAATGCATCCACCAAGATAAACAGATATTTTCCAAGAAATGGACCAGCATAATCTGCATGAACTCTTTCAAAAGTTTTCTTTGGTGTGCCCCAACCCCGTATTGGCATCACTCCTTTCAGATCTGATTTCATAGACTGGCATTCCATACAACTGGATACCAATTCTTCAATACCTTTATCGATGTTGTTCCACCATACATAAGCTCTAGCCAATGTTTTCATTCTGACCATGCCAAAGTGTCTAGTATGTAGTTCGTCCAATATCTTCCTTCGCAACGACTTTGGAATATAAACTCGCATTCCTCTGAGCAAACATCCATCATGTAACGAAAACTCAGATTGATTAATACCGAATCTGTTCTGAGGTTCACACTGACGACCAAATTTCAAGCATTCAATAAGCTTCTTAGTCTCCACCTCATGATTTATTTCATTTTTCAAGTCGAACCTAGTAACTGGAAGATTTTCTAGTATTTCTTCTTCAATAACGTATATTTCTTCAATCATCTTGTCTGTATCAGAAGTAGGAAGTCGTGACATAGCATCGGCATTTAAATTCTCTTTTGACTTTTTACACTTGATCTCATAGTCGAATTGTTCTAAATACAATGCATAATGTTGCATACGAGTTGTTGAAAGTGCACTTAGTGTTTTATGCGGAGCCAATATCTGTGATATAGTTTTATTGCCTGTTACTAAGGTAAATTTCCTTCCAAACAGATACTGATAAAACTTTTTAACTCCAAATATCACTGCATACGCTTCTTTATCTATTTGTGAGTACTTCTGTTGAACCTTATTAAGAGTTTGTGAAGCAAAATGTATTGGTCTTTCAGTTCCATCCGTATACCTATGACTTAGTACCGCACCCACGCCAACTGGACTTGCGTCAAATGCTAAGATTATCGGCAATGTAGGATCATTTTGCTTTAAAATCAAATTAGACTGCATCTGCCTTTTTAGTTCATCAAAAGATTTTTCACACTCTTTGTCAAAATTGAATTTAGTGTCTTTTTGTAACAGTCTGTTTAATGGATAGGCCAAGTCGCTCAAATTCTTCATAAATCGTCCGTAATAATTAACCAAGCCCATGAAAACTCGTATATCCTCCTTATTACTGGGAGTTTTCATTTTCTGTATTGCCTTAACTTTGCTGCTCATGCACTGTATACCGTGCTTGTTAATTACGTATCCACAATATTCGATACTATCCTTCATAATCTCAGATTTTTCAATGTAAACGCGCATGTTCAGATTCTCTAAACGAGATAGGACTTCTTCAACTCTCTAAATATGATTCAAATCATCTGTGCTGTAATTTTTATGTCATCAAGAAAATCTGAAACTCCAGGAATATAACTCAAAACCTGTTCCATAAGTCTCTGCCATTTAGCTGGTGCACTGGCTATTCCAAACATAAGTCTTGTATGTTGATATAATCTTTTATGTGTACTCAAAGTCAGTAGATGTCTATCATCCTGGTGTATCTCAAGTTGTAAGTATGCTTTCGATAAATCAATCTTGGTAAACTTTATACCGCCAGCCATTTTACAAAACATTTCCTCAATTGTAGGTAGTGGATGTTCGTCCACCACTAGTGCAGGATTCAATGTCACCATGTAATCCCCTCAAATGCAAACGTTTCCATGACGATTCTGTACTACTACAATTTTCCACTGCTGTAATTAATGGAAAAGGAACTTTCCTAGCTTTCAAAAATTTAGGCTTAGCTTCAGGCCACTGATGCTGAGAAAACCTTACCTCGTTACTTTCATTAATATTATTTAACTCGTGAACATTTTAACCTGCATTTTCATCCTCACTTATTTGATGCATTTAATTCTTTCTTTCTTTAAAACACATTTTTCGCAAATGTTTCGCATACAGCCTCTTTAAATTTGCATGTATTAGCCAAGTGGTCAGTGTGTCCACATCTGAAACATTTTTTTTTTTCATTTTTGCTCGATCAACCCCCATTAGTCTTTTTATTCTGCTGCTGCATGCTTTTTCCCCTGTCTCTGTTGCACATCTTGTTGACTGTAGTTTTCTCGCTCACTCCTTGCTGTAGTTCATCTTTGCCTTTATCCGCTAATTCGTATGTATTCGCCAAGGAAACTGCTTCTTCAAAGGAAACCGCCTTTTTCTCCAGAAGACGCTGCTGAATTTTTTTGTTGAAAAGATCAAACACAAATTGATTCCTTAATGCTTTTGCCAAATGTCCGTCGAAGTTACATCCAGCGGCCAATTTCCGTAGTTCGATAGCAAAATCTCCACATGTCTCTCCTTGCTTTTGTACACGCATGTTGAATCGAAAATTTTCCATCAACTCATTTGGTTTTGGGTTTTGGGGGTGAATTCGTTTGATATCCTCAAAACTGCCATTTTCTGGAACTTCCGGTAGAACTTTGTCAGCTAAAATGTTGTATGTCTGTGAGCCCATGAAATGTAGTAGAAGTTGTTGGTGCTTTGCCTCCTGAAACTCGTACAATTTTAGTGCAGTGGTGAAACGTGTTACCCATCTTGACCATTCCATGGGTCAAATGGCTCAAATGTAAAGAACGCAACGTTCTGATTATTATTGCTTGCTGCTGTAGTGATTGTATTTTCTGGAGGCATTGTAGAAACTATTACTGTAAAAGTTTACTTTTTATCCTCGTCGCCAAACTACTGTGTATGACTGCACGCTCTGGTTGTCATCGTACAGCTTTATTCATTCATTCATTTATTTATTCATTCTCTTTACATATACGTTCTTATCTCATAACAGCGTTATTGTGTGTGTACATACATGTGTTTTGTGTGACCAACTATTATAAACATAACACATATATAATTCGTAAATAATTATATTAATAAAAAGAAAGCCATGCGCTTTTTCAGCTTTTTGGTCGAAAATACAGCGTTTTTTTTCGGATGACTATATCTTATATCTGACATTTATTTATTTATTTATTTGTTTAGAGTCGACAAACAAAGGCTGTCAACAAAAGTATAAATACGTTACAAAAAAATTTTATGAGCTAAGGAAGCCTATCAAAGAAAATCTAATAAAATTACAAAATAAACTAATAACGACTCCGACACGGTGGGGGAATTTTATTTGCCCGTCCGGCCAGCTATGCCCTTATTCACAGCCGATTGTAGTCAGAGACGTTATTAGAGCTAACAAAAACTTTAATAATATAGAGATCGAGAAGAGGGAGAGAGAAAACCTATAGTTATGTAGGAACAAAGGAAAAAAATAAGATAATATAATAAATTAAAATAAAACCGAGATAGAGAGAAAGAGATAAAACTATCTAAGCGTACACTTTAAAAATAAAAAATGCATACGTAAAACTTAAAATTAAATAACCGGAAAATCTCTGACCCGGTGGGGAAGGATTTTTTAGCCAGTCCGGCAAGCTGTGCCCCTACTCACAGCTGGGAGTGGTCAGAGATTTCCCCGGAGATAATTATAGAGAGACGTTTTTAGAGAGAAGAGAGAGGGTTCTGTTGAGAGCAGGTGATTGAGATCAGTGTAATTCTTACATAAGACCCGAAAACAACTGTGCTGGGCATAATCTGTTGTGCATCTAGACAAGATAAAAGGTACATAGTTTCTAGTTGGCCTAGAAGGAAAGGAAAAGTTAAGGCGACCTAAAAGATCAGAAGAGTCTACACCACTGATAATTAGCTTATGAAGAAAAGAAACACCTAAGACTGTTCTACGGTTAGCTAACGAAGGAAGGTCAATAAGCAAAAGTCTGCTGGAGTACGTTGGTAAACGAAGGTTAGGGTCCCAATTTAAGCCACGTAGTGCAAAAAGCAAGAATTGCTTTTGAACTGATTCAATTCGATCGATATACTTTTTATATTGCGGACACCAGACGGACGAGCAGTATTCAAGTACCAACGTTTAATGAATCCAAGTACACCTTTCGCCCTATTAACAATAGAGGAGATATGAGGATTAAAACTCAATTTCAAAAGGAACTCCAAGATCAAGGACTGTAGATATTCGTTCCAAGGGTTCATTGCCAACCGTATAGGTAGCCAGCGAAGGTTTGCAACGATGGAAAGTCATAAACATGCACTTGGAGCAATTAAGGTGTAATTGATTAATCAAGCACCAGGACTGCAAAGAGTTTAAATCATCTTGCAGTCTGATGGAATGCGTCGGGTCGTTAAAAGATAAAATGAGTTTTACATCATCGGCGTACATAAGTATCCGAGAATAAGACAATATTGTGGGGAGAACATTAATAACAAGTTAGAGCGCTGTACTCGAGTTTCCCGACTACAAAATACCCTGTTCAATTGAGACAATTGTTTAATAACTTTTGTGTTTTTGCTCGTATCTTATTTTCCTTTTGAGAGTAGTTAGATGTAAGGCCTAGGATAGCATATGTTAAGCCACAAGGTTCTTACTTTAAAATTGTGGCTGTGACAGTTTTTTGCTGTTTAAGGGGGGAGGGAGGGATATTTTCAAAATCTGAAACAAACTTGATCTGGGTACGGTATACACCTATGTGCATGCCAAAATTTGTGTCTCTATCTCTTATAGTCTCTGAGATCGACGCGTTCATACAGGCAGACGGACAGATGGACATGGCTATATCGACTCGGCTGTTGAAGCTGATCAAGAATATATATACTTTATAGGGTCGGAGAAGCTTCCTTCTGCCTGTTACATACATTTCCACAACTTCATGATCCCCTTTTCCCATTTTTAATGGGAACAGGGTATAAAAACTTCAAATGAAGAATGATAAAATGTTTATAATAAATGTAACAAGTGAACACAATGAAAAAGTTCGAACAACCTAATATATAATGCATTTTATTCAAAACCTTTCTTTACAAAATATGTACTTAAAAGGGCCGATTGCTGTTCATC
Source organism: Lordiphosa magnipectinata (assembly GCA_037044535.1). Classification (NCBI taxonomy): domain Eukaryota; kingdom Metazoa; phylum Arthropoda; class Insecta; order Diptera; family Drosophilidae; genus Lordiphosa; species Lordiphosa magnipectinata. Next base: position 15,239 of record JBAMBO010002833.1, read on the forward strand.
TAGATATCTGCTTGTTTTTGCATCTGCTAAAATTTCGATCTGTAATTTGTTAGTTTATGTAACATATATCTCTATTAAGATTATGAGAAATCGGCCCATAGTCAAACAAAAACAGAAAATGTATCCAAATGTATTTTTGGCTGAATACACACTGTTTAATACATGAGTAGATTGAGGTTTTGGCATATTTTGAACCGCATGTCCGATTTAAATTCTGATTGCACACATCTTATATTTATTGAAAAATAATCTAGGTGCGCTAAAAACAATATTGCATATTTCACACCTCCTTTATTCACCCGTGTAATCTCGCCGTTCATCAAATATTCATAATAATCTTTGGTTTATTTTACCATTTACGCGATTCTTTTTAAAATTTGATCTACACCTCCTATTTTGGCCAGTAGTTTACAAGTTTCGCAATATATTTTGGGCTGTTCAATCTACAACTCTTATTTATCAACGTCTGCACTTTCATTAATAATTAAATGAAAATTCGGCAAATTTTGCGATTTTTGGACCATTAAGCTTGTATGAATAATATTCAACTTTCGCCATTTTTTGTCTATATTTGCCATCTATCTATTCCTTTTAATAATCTAAATTCAAATGAGAATTTTAGCAAATTTCGTCATTTTTATACATTTTACATATTCAAATATTGAACTATAGTTCAAAAAATGACCTATAGTTCAAAAAATAAACTATAATGTTACGTACGCACCCTGCTGGGTACAAATTTTCAAAAAAAAAAAAAAAAAAAATACTGGGAAAATAAAAGGGTATTCGATGGTTGACCCTCCCCAAAGGTAAGACTTTTCGTATTCGACGGTAACTTGATTACTATGTTTTTAAAGGTGGGAAATCAAGGCCACACATTTGTTTGACTTATCGCGGGAAATGTTTCTTGCACGGTTCCCACAATTTTTGGTAACGTCAGCAAAATTTCAGCGGAGCCACTGAGGCTGTCTCTGTAGTTGAGAAAAATCTTTTGAAAAACAAAAATTCCAGGCTTATTGCTGAATTCGATGGCGAATTTCATGCAGAACAAAAAGCAAAGTGTCCGATTTGCAATCAAATTGTAAACGAAGCCATAAAAAATGTTTGTATTTATACATAGTAAACATTAAAATTGGTTACAAGCTTTTGAAATAGAGAAGAACTTTCCATATGTATTTTTGGTCGCTGAATTCAAATCAATTGGCCGTTTTCCCCCACCACTTCTGGTTTACAGAGATATTTTCATAAACGTGTGTTGTTAACATTTATAGGTGCTGTGACCGCATTAATTAACCTTTTCCAACCAAACTTGTTTTAATGTAAGCTGCATTGAATGATCTTACAGAAAAACCAAACTCGTTTGGATTTTGTTCATAAGCTACAATTTTAATGGATTTTAAAATGCAAAATATGGTTATTTTATGACAAAACAGTTTTGTTTTGAAAAATGGTCTGATGACAGAAAAATATCTTAGTAATGATTAATAGCTTTTTTGAAAGTTATAGCCCAAAAACTATAAAAATTTTCCTTTTTATACTCTGTACCGAAGGTACATAGAGTATATTAAAATTGTGCAAAAGTATGTAACAGGGAGAAGGAATCGTTAATAAACTGTGATACACTGTATGTGGATACATACAGTATGTTAAAAGTGTTTTGACACAGAAAAAATATCAACATTTTTCACTTATTTTGCTTTTTTTAAACGGTAAAAATTTGTTCATTTTACATACACACACATACATACATATGTACATACATAGGTGAATTTAAGGCGGGCAAAGCATTGCTTCGACACCGGTACATATGTATGTCTTCACCGCTGTATGTCATTAGAAGAACGCATTAAACAGCAAACTAACGTTTGCATGTACACATAGTCACAAAACAGAAAATATTTTAGTAATGCGCATTCTTACCCGCTAACATATACACACATTCATACAAACAAACAAACACACATACACCGCCGCAGCGATTGCAACACTTTACACAATACACTTTACACTCACCTGCCAAATTCTCCACAACATGGTGCAGGTTGTTGCTTTCACACCATAGATTTATTGGCTCATCGGCCATTTCACCTTTTTTTCAGTTTTTCCAATTTGTAAACTTTTTCACTTTCACTTCACACTTTTGTTTCTTGAACTGCTTCTAGCAAGCGTCACACAAAGAATGCAGGCAAGCCGAAAAGCGGTCAATGCTGCATGCAAACAGGAGATCGAACAACGACGTGAGACGCAAAGAGAAGGAATTTGCTTTAGCTCTCAGTTTGTTCGCTCTCTTACTCTCTCAATTGGTTGTTACGTACGAATCGTACATAAAACAATCCTTTTCGGAATGATACGTGCCCACTCGTACTTAAAAATTTAATCCTACTGTCGGGATCAAATTACACTTTTTAGGCTAAAAAAAAATCCCGGCATATTAAGTTTTTGCAAAAGTATGTAACAGGGAGAAAGAATCGTTTCCGACCCTATAAAGTATATATATTCTTGATCAGCATCAACAGCCGAGTCGATATAGCCATGTCCGTCTGTCCGTCTGTCCGTCTGTCTGTCTGTCTGTCCGTCCGTATGAACGAAGAGATCTCAGAGATGGTAAGAGATAGAGGTTTGACATGTATGGGACATATATTTCTTATACTTGCAGGCAGATCAAGTTTATTTTCAATTTTTGCCACGCCCCCTCCCGCCCCCGCAATTTGGAAAAAACGTCATATCTCCTACAGTTTTGAAGATAGATCGTTCGTTCCTTCTAGAGATACCTTGTAAACAAAATTATTTTTCGATTTGCTGAAGGAATGATAAAGATCGGATGAACGATACTCAAGTTATGGGCAAAAAACGGCCAGTTAACACCACCCATCCCCCCACCAACAACCACAGCAACATACCCTAACCGTTCAACACAGGCAATCTTAGTGCGAGAGAGAAAGAGAGAGAGAAACTTAGAGAGCGCACCGCGTTGTGCGCGGGGTGTTAACTGGCCATTTGACTCCTGAGCAAATGCGAGTGTAAGGGTGCAGAGTATGTTATAGTCGGGCTTGACCGACTTTCTTTCTTGTTTTTATCTGTGTAACGCCGAATCCGAACGGCAATAGTTAGAGAATTTTTGCTTTTTCATGGCTAGTTACTTCACAGCTGGCGCCAGTAGCTGGTGAAGGTGATCGGGTGTGTAAAAGCAGCTATGCCCCTATTCACAGCCAATTGTAGTCAGAGACGTTATTAGAGCTAACAAAAACTTTAATAATATAGATAGATACATATAGATAATATAATATTAACCTATGGTTATGTGGGAACAAATGAAAAAAAAAAAGATAATATAATAAATCAAAATAAAACTGAGATAGAGAGAAAAATATCTAAAAGAAAACTTTAATAAAAAATTTATACGTAAAACTTAAAACTAAACAGCCGGAAAATCTCTGACCCGGTGGGGGAGGATTTTTTAGCCAGTCCGGCTAGCTATGCTCTTACTCACAGCTGGGAGTGGTCAGAGATTTCCCCGGAGATAATTACAGAGGGACGTTTTTAGAGAGAAGAGAGAGAGCAGGTGATAGAGATCATTGTAATTTTGCCATAAGACCCGAAAACGGTTGTGATGCCCAGTTGTGCATCTGGGCAAGATTAAAGGTAAATAGTTTCTAGTTGGCCTAGAAGGAACGGAAAAGTTAAGGCGACCTAAGAGTTCGGTAGAGTCTACATCACTAATGATTAGCTTATGAAAAAAAGAAACGTATAGGACTGTTCTACGATTAGCTACCGAAGGAAGGTTAATAAGCGAGAGTCTGCTGGAGTACGATGGCAGACGAAGGTTAGGGTCCCAATTCAGCCCACGAAGAGCAAAAAGCAAGAATTGCTTTTGTACTGATTCAATTCGATCGATATGCTTTTTATATTGCGGACACCAGACAGACGAGCAGTATTTAAGTACAGGACGGGCTAGAGCAGTGTACAGGAGCTTTGTGGTGTATGGATCATTAAATTCCTTCGACCAACGTTTAATGGATCCAAGTACACCATTCGCCCTATTAACAATAGAGGAAATATGAGGATTGAAACTCAATTTGGGGTAAAAAAGAATTCCAGCATCAACGACTGTAGATATTCGTTGCAGGGGTTTATTGCCAATCGTATAAATAGACTTGTACAAATATAATTAATTACGTCAAGGACTTTATGACAAACAGAAAAATATAAAAAAATAATAGTTAAAGTGGGCAAATTTTACTCAAAATCACTTCCATTGGAGAATGGTATCCCGCAAGGGTCACCTCTTTCCGTGGTTCTGCTTGTCATTGCGTATCAAAAACTTACGGAAATTATTGACCTACACAAAGAAATACATATAAGTGAATACGCCAATGATTTTAATCTTTTGATTAAACAAGATAAAACCAAAAATGTAACAAACAATCTACACTCTTTATTTAGCAATATTTTCGATTGGTGCCTTTACTCTGGTGGCAGCCTTGCTTCCGCTAAATGTAAGCATATGCACATCTGCAACACACACAATTGCTCATGTATAGTGTCCATCAGCAATTTTTAAATTCATAATGTTGATTCATTAAAACTCTTGGGCGATACATTTAACAAAAAACATAAGTGGAACTCGCATATTGACAATCTTACTAGATCCCTTTCTAAACGCCTCGATATCATTAAATGTCTTTCAACCCCAAAGTTCGGATGCAGCACACTTACATAAGTATCACTTGTTAAATCTCTTATTATTTCAAAATTAGACTATGCTTTGCCAATGTATGTAACAGCCGCTCCAAGCTGTCTCAAAAAAATCAAAACGATCTTAAATTCTGCAATCAGGATAGCACTGGGAGCATTTCGAACGACGCCAACGCCCAACCTACTATTTGAAGCAAGTGTCGCACCCCTTGATCTCAGAAAGGATGATATGTTTCTTAGGTCCCGACTATAATTATTTCCCCTCGTATGGCACGGTAGTAGCCCGGCTTGGCTCGCCGTATGTGGGGGGATCCTCTTTGGGGGTATTGAGGTTACCGAAAACATAACAATATTTAGAATTCGTGCCAAATTCTGCTAGAAAAGAAAACGTCCGTTTAAAAGAGATGTCAATGCTGTCCACCAGTTGGCCCATGATCCTACCACACACTCGTTCCCCATACATTCACTTAACCATTCTCACACACTTTCACTTACCACACACACAGCCTATCCCACACACTCTCACATTCAAGCAGCTTAAGCAAGCATACAAATTTGTATTCACGCACACATTCACAAGCAACCGATCAGCGTGGCCTAGCCCACCCCTTCCACTCCGATCATGCGCAGTGGCCTTGGGCCATGATCGGCCGAAACTCCATGGCCCCCATAGGTCCTAGTCAGTCATTAAAAGTCAATAGAGGAGCGCTTCGCTTCGCGCTTACCACTCACCATTCTGTCCCTTGGCACACCAACCCCAAACAAACTCCCTTAGCAACACATTGATATTCTGGCTTCAAGCTTCACAATAGTTTTATTGAAATTAATCCTACTCTGCATAATAACTACTAAACTTCAGTTAGATAACAAATTTTGTCCTATTTTTTATGACCATAATTATCACTAAGAAACTAAAATTAGTAATAATAAAAAATAAAAAAAATAAATCAAAAGAAGGAATAAATCGGCACTCATTAACCAAACAATCCAAAGCTGCTGGAACGGCTATTATAAATGCATTGATATATGCGTAGGCAAACTCGGAAATTCCCTTTGATTTCCAGCAAACAATAAATAAATATGAATTTATGCTTTTCTATGTTTGTGTCGCAAGCGCTACACTTACATGTCGAATGAAGTTGGCGCCAGCATTATCGACGAGCTGAAAACAATTGAGCTAAGGAGTGGTATCATTTATTTAGTATTAATTACTCGGCTGCTCTTGACTGTTTGTTAGATGCTGCACCGACTAGACAACAGCAAACAAAGAAAAAAGTAATATTTCACAGTGATCAGCCTTGAGCATTGGGCTGATTTGATTTTGCTGAATCTCTTTGTTAAAAAAACCTAAGAATTTATTCCCTCCCCCTTCTTTTGCCTACAAGCCCTTCTTCGGCTTTGCCCGAGACTCCACCGCCAAGTGCTCCGAATCTCCACTATCAGTGGCCAAAGCTCTCGTTTGCGCTCTCCCACGCCGCTGTCACTTGCATCAATTGAGTGTTGCTTACGGGAGGGGGTGTCCAATGCGGGTGTGCAGGTTCGGCTGCACTCTCACACCGTTTGCAAAATCAGTTAGTCAACCGCAATTCAGCGTGCTGACTTGACCAAAAGGTTGTTTTCCTGATCTTAGCGATTAGAAAGAAGAGATAGGCAAGGCCAGCGCCTGTGGGAGTGTGCGAGCTTCTGACGAGCAGCCCTCCTTCCTATTGCTGCTGCTGTTGTCGCTGTTGCCGAAGCGACTGATGTTCTCGTTTTTGTTGTCGCTATTGCCGAAGCGACTGATGTTTTTGTTGCTGTTGTCGCTGGTTCTGCAACGGCTGTTGCTGCTGTTGTCGCTGGGTCTGTAACGGTTGTTGCCGCTGTATTGGTTGTTGCTGTTGCTGAAGCGGCGGTTGTTGTTGTCGCTGGTGCTGAAACGGCTATTGTTGCCGACAATTAAATGAATATTGAATGCCAATATTTGGCTGTTAAACACAGTATCTATCACAACATCACCACGGGCTGCTTTTAATGAGTTTTAGCGACAAAATTGACTCCACTCGGTTTTCTCGTATTTCGGGCTAGCTGGGCAATATTACTTTTTTACACCTAAAGGGCGGTATCCACGGGTCGCTAAAAAATTTCTTGTGAAAAAGTTGATATTTCGCAGATTCTTAACAGAGTCTGCTAAGCCTATGTTAATAACACGATAACACAATTTACTCTGTCGATAAACGTTTCAAAGAAACCTTGCGCTGCTCTGGCGCTGTTAAATATGCCCGCGAACTTATAAACAACAACAACACCTTGCAGGATTATGAATATAACATATTTAATGTGCTATTTTAATATATTTTTTGTTGCATTTGTATATCATATAAGTATAAATAGGTTATCGATAGGTTAGAGATGATCGTGGGAAGTAGGTAGCGGCCAAATTTCTCATAGGTGGCAGCGCCCTCGAGCTTAGTAGCGAAGTGGCGCCCTCTAGGGAATTAAGACGGGCTTGAGGCGGTAGGCTTATCCCAATCGCAGGGGAGGGGTAGAGAGGAAGTGGACCTCAAGCTCAAGCTCGCTCTTCTCACCGGCTGTCCGTTGGTTGGCGTTCAAAACGGCCAATGACCCTATGTAGAAGCAGGCGGGAAATGACTTTGAGGTAGGTCAGGCTTAGGGGACGGTGGGATTGGAGACGAGCCCATATATGGGGGTGGTAATGGGTGCCAAGAGGCAGTCAAGAATCAAGTCACAAGACCGGCAGTCAGAACACTAACACCAGAAAATAAAAAAAACTTTCACGCCGAAAATTTTAAAGAAATTCATTTTATTTGCAACGAAATTGCCTGTGCGGAATAAACGTAATTGAATTGACAAAGAAAAACTGTGAAATAAAAAAAAACCGGAAAAAAAAATTTAAGAAAAGTGAGTTGATCCCAAAGGTGCCAGTGAGAGTGGTTGATGACAGGTTTTCTTGGCTCTTCCAGCGTGGCCGTACTTCTGGTCCGCACGAGGACGGCCACGGGTTTTCTACTTTTTTGCCTTCGTCGCAGAAAAAGGATAAAAAAACAACTTCAGCAGTAGAGGGATCCAGCCACTCCATCCATTTGCCCTACTCCCTTATCCCCCTCGTGGTGCGTCGGCCAGAGTCCGAGAAGTGGAAGCGACTTGGAGAAGCCGGGATCGCCAGAGGGTCACACAAATACAAGGAAAAAAGTCAAGTGAGTCCGTTCCAACGCCGGGGTAGCCGACCGCCGGGTGTCCCGTAGGAAAATCCTGGCATAGGGAGCGTGCCGATTGGGGTGCTGCAAAAAAAAAAGCCAGAATTAGATTATAAGAAAAGAGTCAAAAAAATCATAAATCGAGGCGAGTGTCGTCTCGAGTGCCTGCCAAGTGAGAAAAAAAAGGGGAAATAGATTTATAAATTTAAATTTAAAATAAAATAAAAGCAAAGGGAAAACCCGGTGACACATGCTAGTCTTAGTGTAATTTGAGCCCGGCTAGCCAATGGGATAAAGATAAATATATACATATAAAAAAAATATCTATAGAATTTCTATTCCTTCACTTGCTGAAAGAGCTCTTGAGGTAGGTTAAGGTAGATTTAAGTTATCATTCTGCCCTGAAACGGGGAACCAATATATTATATTTATATATTTACTTGTGTGCCAATGCGTCCGTTGGCGTAATTTTCGTTAAATGTTGTCCTTGATCATCGCCATGTTTCACCGGTGAGTGACCTAGCCATAGTAGGCAGCGCGAGCGATCGACATAATTTTGTTAATTTTTTTTTGTTGTCGGTGTTGTTTAAAGTCTGAAAAGGTTTTAAATAAGGAAACATGTTAGTTAGTAAGATTATCGTTAATACATTGTCCACCTAAACCGAACAACCACAATGTGTTGCTAAATTTTCGCAGAAGGGGGGGGTGGATCTCGTTTTGACCGCCATGGACGCAGTAGTAGGCTGATATGGATGGATGACGCCAGCACATGGGCAGCTGGAGGATGAGTCCGCTGCAGGAAGGGTGGGTGCGCCAGGATTCCGGTCTGGGATCCAATTCTGGAACATAGGAACAGCGGTAGTATGTTTGTTTAGTTAATGTTTTTTTTTGTTGCTTGTTTGAGTATTTATTGTCGGTTGAAAGTAGAGGTTAGCGATGACACTTGTAGGTGTCTGTCGACATTCGGGATTGTGCGGTCTGCTAGGCTTTGGGATGGACCTTACTCCTGGGATCCGTTGAGCCAGCCGGCGTAGCCTAATAAAGAACAAAGCAGATCCGTAACATTTTATTATTAAATGAAATTAATAATAAATTAATTGTTATCATTATGACAGTTCGATGTAGTCCCGAGCAGCGGCACTTAACGAACACCTCGCACTTGGCTGCCACGGCAAAGATTTCGTTCATCTTGATTGGAAAGTAATTCGCGCATTTCTGGCGATTTGCCTCCCTAAAGTTGGTCAGGTCATGATGATCTTCTGGATGTACTGCTGTCGCATGTGTGACTTGGCGGCGTATATAGCTCCACTGAACTCGAAAATGGTATTGGGCAGCGGTCCCTGGGTGGTCACATAGCACTTGGCCACGTAGTCGGGGCCCTGTCAGGGAAACGTTAGGAAATGGAAGTGATTTATAAGGTTGAAGTTTGGTTCGCCCATTTCTTACCTTGATATAATTGGCATTGATGTAGGGCACATAGTCGTTGCCCGATCCGCTTTTGCTCGGTAACCTTCAGGGGGTCAATTGCGGCTGCACTATCCGCTATACTACCGCTTGATAGGAGGCCAGCAGTTCGCTGTCCACTGAACTGGGAGCGGGCATTTGGTTTGTGGCCGTTTTACTGTCGCGATCATTGAGCACCGGCGGCTGTTCAATGATTTTCCTTTTGGTCTGGTAGCTGTGATTGAAGACATAGTTGAGGCGAATCAAATCGAACTGATTGAAGGGACTGAAGTGTGAAGTGTTTGAATGCTGGCCAAATAGATTTTAAGCTCCTCGCTGTTGGTTGGTTTCTTATCCGCCAAGTCCCGCACCTCGCTCCTCACTTTCATGGCGTTTATTAAATTCAGTTTGCCCGCCATAGAAAGTGCCATTAGGCGACGCTTTCTGCATGAATCTTTTTTAGATGCGCTCATTTTCAATTTTACCATTCAATTTCGCCGCACAAATTAGAATAAAAACCTATTTTGTTCACGTCACGGCAAAAATGCGGCGTTAACAGCACTTAAAGCACTTAACAGCGCTTGAACAAAACGTAGTGGCAGACGTAATACGTATAAGCATTTTTCGCGATTGGTAGAAACCGAATTTGAAACGGCCACACAAAAACTCCTTAGCAGTTTTTTTTATATAGAGTTTTTTCATTTCGCGGCCCTTTTCGTAGCCATGGACAGCGCCCTTAAGCCACAAATAAATCTTTAGCGTGATAAACACCGATACTTTGACCAGTTTGGTTGCCCAATTCATACAAACAATTCCCTTTTTGCCTTAACACCACGCAACGGATACGGTTAGGTCCCAATTTTGCGTTATAGCCAGCAGTTTTGCTGCTCTGCTTAAAATTTCTCCTGTACGCCACTTGGCCCACCGAGAATTTCATATTTTTAGTACGGGTATTGTACGTTTTTTTAGCGCGCTTGTGCGCCGCCTCCAGCTCTTGATGGACCTTCTCCCGAAGGAGCTGCATTTTATCTCCTTGGAATCGGATGGCAAAATCGGCGGCCTGTAGGCTTCCTAGGCGTCGTAGTATCGGGTATGCTGTTGCATGTTGCACCATTTGGGTCCCAAACATTGCATAGAATGGTTCTGTCCCTATGCCCATATGAAGCCCACTTCGTAACGCCCACGCCACCTGGCTCAAATGTAAGTCCCATGTTCGCTGATCGCCATCAATCCACGTCCGAAGCATTTGCAGAACCGACCGGTTTACTCTCTCTGCAGCATTTGCTTGTGGCGAATAAAATCCAGTTTTCACGTGGCTTATTCCATACCGTGTTACTAAATCCGCGTGGGACACAAATTGCTTTCCGTTATCTGAATGGACATACTCTGGAACTCCAAACATATGAAAGACTTGTCGCTCCAGAAACATGACCACCTCGCTCGCTACAGCTTTCCGCATTGGCTGCAACCAGACGAATGTCGTAAAGTGATCGAGGCACACAAAGACCACAGTATTCCCAGCCCTAGTGCGGGGATATGGACCCATAAAATCGATATATATACGTTGCAATGGTCAGTAATCTGTTGTTGCCCCATAGGAGGTCTCCCACAAGAATTACTTGGCTTACAAGTCCTACAAGCCTCACATTCTTTAACTACTTTCTGGGCTTCCCCCACCTTACCCGGGCAGTAATATTTTTGACTCAAACGTGCCAAAGTTTTGTTTATCTCACCATGCCCCGCAGCTCTAGAGTGATGAGTACACTCAACTAGTTTTTTTTTGAAGCGACTGAGGGACCCACAACTCCCATGCCCGATCTTCTTGTAGTGCATCTCCAGATCGAAATTCCGTGCGTTTGTACACATATCCGTCAACCACACGTACATCTGGCAACTACTTTCGTTGTTCTTCTACCCTTTGCACTAACGATCTGTACTCTTGTGACTGAAAAGCTGGGGACTGCATATCCACCTCGTTGGAGTTACAGTTCCGGAGCTCATCCATATGAATCCTGGACAACGTATCCGGTACTATGTTCTGCGACCCTTTTCGGTGTTCAATTGAAAAATCAAAAGCCTGTAGCTTTAAACTCCAGCGTGCCAACAGCCCAGCCAGATCCTTCTCACCCATTAGCCATTTAAGACTTGCATGGTCCGTAATGACCGTAAAAGGCGTTCCTTCGACATACGCACGCCATTTCTGCACACATAGCACTGCAGCGTAACACTCCAACTCCGTAACGCTGTAATTACGCTGTGCCTTGTTTAATTTGGCTGACATAAAGGCGATGGGACGCTCATTTTCGTCTTAATCCAGTTGACACGCAAAAAATCCGGGGTCATTAATACGGGTGCGGTTGTTAAGGCTACTTTTAGCGCCTCAAAAGCCCGTCTACCCTGATCAGTCAATTCAAATCGCCGGATCCGTTCTTTGCCGAGGCAGTCTGGTAAAGGTGCTGCAATTGTGGCATAGTCTTTGACAAATCTTCTATACCAGCCGGTCATCCCTAAAAACCGGCGTAATTGCTTCGCTGACTTAGGCTCCGGGAATCCTTGAACCGCAGCAATTTTGCTATCGTCCATTTTTAACTTCCCTTCCCCAACGACGTACCCCAAGTATCGGGCTTGGCGGTAGCAAAACTTGCTCTTCTCTACATTGATAGGCAGTTGAGCCGCCGCCAAACAACTACTAACTTTTCTTAGCATGTCCAAATGATCTTCAAGCGTGGCCGAACATACAAGCAGGTCGTCCAAGTAAACGAAGACGTTTTGGCGGAGCGCTGCGGGGATGACCTTGTCCATTAGCCTACACATCCGCTGGGCTGCGTTGCATAGTCCAAACGGCACGACTGTAAAGTGATACAAGGCCTACCAGGCACTGTAAACGCCGTCTTTTCTCGACTTTTTCGCTCCAAAGGTACCTGCCAAAATGCATCCTTCAGGTCTATCGCGGAAATAAAGTACGTATCCTGTAAGCGGCCAAGTATTTCCTCTATGTGCGGCAGTGGGTAAGCATCCTTCACTGTCCGCTTATTCACTTTTCGGGGATCAAAACACAGCCTATTTTTGGGACCTTTCTGTACCAGAGTAACTGGCGAGCTCCAGCTGCTATTACTCTCTTCGATCACTCCGAGACTCAGCATCCTGTCTAGTTCAGCATAAACGAGCAGCTGCTTTGCTGGTGAAATTGGGTAGTGTCTATGTTTCACTGGTAGCTGCTCATTTTGCACTACAATTACATGCTCTTCTAGTGATGTCTGTCCTAATCCCAGTGTGGCGCAAGACGGGAACGTTTTCTTCACTTCTTCCAGCTGCTCGACTTGCTCAGGCTACAGAATATGAGGCTCGTACGCTGTTGCCGGTGGCCTGGGGTCTTCTAAGGCAGCATGTCGATTGACCCGTTTCCAGGTCCAACTCCCTTGCGGCCGATAGCGGCCAGCTCAAATGCTTGCCAGAAACCAATGCCAAAGTAAAATGCCTGCTCAGCCACAGTTAAAAAGTCCAATTCCTTGACTTCTTGCTCCCAAACCACCGCCAACGAAATAATTCCTTGCACAGTCGTTTTTCCACTATCTGCAGTTCGAGCTTGCTGCCCTTTTAGTCGTCTAATTTTACTCTCTCGTCCCTTTAAAAATTCTTCGGCACCCTTTCCTATACAGTTGGCACTAGCCCCAGAATCTAGAAGTGTCAATACCTCTTCACCATCTACTTCCGTTTTGGCAAATAACCGATTATCTTTCTGAACTGACACGACGCATTTGCATCTTTCTCCCGTTGCCGCAACTTCTCGATTTTCCTAAATTTCTTTGTTTTAAGTTGGTCTCCTTCCTCCACTAAACCCACATTCTTCATCTCATACTCTTCCTGACCCTGTAGCAGATTTTTTCTGGTATGATCTGCCGGCTGCTGTGTGACTCTTACTGTGTGTTCTTCGGGTGGTGGCCGAGGGGTTCCCGATGCCCCTGGCAGGCTTTTCGCTAAAACTCTGCGTCGACTGATAAATACGACTTTCCTTGCCCACAAGCAAAACATTTGGACTCATGAAAAACTGACTTGCAATTTTCTCGGCTGCCTGGACCTTGCTTTTTATAGAAATCGCTGGGCAATCCACATGTATAGCAAAGGTATAAATGAAATGGGGAAGAGCAGAGAGACTCGATTTCTGATGGCTTAGCTCTCAGTGGCCCAGTTGATGACCCAATAGGTAGACCCGGATGACAATTTCCCATTGGTCGCTGACTACGCTGGAAGGCTTTAACCTCTACAAGCTCCTGTTCTGGCTGTAAATCGGAAACATTTCGTCCGCTTCCATTGTGTTTATGCTCTTTTAACCACTTTTCGGCTATGGAACCTTCTTTGCACAGCGCGGCCAAAGTTTCCTTCGGCGATGAATACAAATGTCCCCCCATTTGGGCATTTAGGTTGTCTTTCATTATCTTCACTAGCCTGTCCTCTGGCATTTTTTCCACAAACTTAAACCGTTTTTGTTTTCGTTCTCGTTATTGTTATCGTTATCTCCCATACATGTCAAACCTCTTTCTCTTACCATCTCTGAGATCTCTTCCTTCATACGGACGGATGGACAGACGGACAGACGGACCCGCCCCCGCAATTCGGAAAAAACGCCATCTCCTGCGGTTTTGATGATAGATTGTTCGTACCTTTTACAGATATCTAGTAAACAAAATTATTTTTCGATTTGCTGAAGGATTGATAAAAATCGGATGAACGATACTCTAGTTATGACCAAAAAACGGCCCGTTAACAACCCTCACCCCGCCACCCATAACCACAGCATTCCGTTCAATAGAGGAAATCTTAGTGAGAGAGAGAAACTTAGAGATGAGCGCGTATAACTCGTGAGCAAATGCGAGCTGCGACATTAAGGGTACAGAGTATGTTATAGTCGGGCTTGACCGACTTTCTTTCCTGTTTTTATACCCTTGCAAAGGGTATTATAATTTTGCCCAGAAGTTTGCAACGCATGGAAATATTCATTTCCGACCCCATAAACTATATATATTCTTGATCAGGGCGACGAGCTGAATCGATTGAGCTTTGTCCGTCCGTCTGTCTGTCTGTCCGTCTGTCTGTCTGTCCGTCTGTCCGTCTGTTTCTACGCAAACTAGTCTCTCAGTTTTATAGCTATCGAGCTGAAATTTTGCACAGAGTCTTCTTTTTACTGCACGCTGCTAATATGTCGGAACCGACCGGATCGGATAACTATATCTTATAGCTGCCATAGGAACCATCGGTCTAAAAATGGGTCTTAGTGAGAAAAACTTTTTTGTTTTCAATGCTAGCGTCATAAAACTCGGTCATAATTGATATTATATGCTTTCAAACACATTTGCAAATTTTGGTCAAAATCGGATGACTATAACATATAGCTGCCATGGGACCGATCGTTCGGAAAATGGGTCTTAGTGAAAAAACTTTTTTGTTTTCAATGCTAGCTTCATAAAACTCGGCGATTATTGATATTATATGTATTCAAACAGATTTGCAAATTTTGGTCAAAATCGGATGACTATATCTTATAGCTGCCATAGGACCGATCGGTCGGAAAATGGGTCTTAGTGAAAAAACTTTTTTGTTTTCAATGCTAGCTTCATAAAACTCGGCGATTATTGATATTATATGTATTCAAACAGATTTGCAAATTTTGGTCAAAATCGGATGACTATATCTTATAGCTGCCATAGGACCGATCGGTCGGAAAATGGGTCTTAGTGAGAAAAACTTTTTTGTTTTCAAGTAAATCGTTCTTAAAGTCGGTGATTCATAATATTGAACGCTTTCAAAATAATTTGAAAAAGTTGATCGACATCGGATGACTATATCTTATAGCTGCCATAGGACCGATCGGTCGGAAAATGAGTCTTAGTGAGAAAAAACTTTTCTGTTTTAAATTTCATCTTTCTTAAACTCCGCGATTGTTAATTTGATATGTTTTCAAAAGGATTCGCGAAATTGGAAAATGGGTTTTAGTTAAAATTTTTTTAGATTTTTATGTAAGCGTTCTTAAACTCTGACATTTCAAAAACAGCATTTGCAAGGGTATAAAAACTTCGGCACAGACGAAGTTAGCTTGGCCTTCTCGTTTTTTTTTTTTTAATTTGTACCCAGCAAGTTGCGTACGTAACAGGTCCCAATTCAGTAAACGAAGAGCAAAAAGCAAGAATTGCTTCTGTACTGACTCAATACGATCGATATGCTTTTTATATTGCGGACACCAGACAGACGAGCAGTATTCAAGTACAGGACGGGCTAGAGCAGTGTACAGAAGCTTTGTGGTGTATGGTTTATTAAATTCCTTCGACCAACGTTTAATGAATCCAAGTACACCATTCGCCCTATTAACAATAGAGGAGATATGAGGATTGAAACTCAATTTGGGGTCAAAAAGAGTTCCAAGATTCCAAGAAGATATTCGTTGCAAGGTTTCATTGCAAATCGTATAAATAGCCAGCGAGGGTTTGCAACGATGGAAAGTCATAAACATGCACTTGGACTCCAAGTCTTGGAGTAATTAAGGTGTAAATGAATAACCAAGCACCAAGACTGCAAGGAGTTTAAATCATCTTGCAATCTAATAGAATGCATCGGGTCATTGAAAGATAAAATAAGTTTTACGTCATCGGCATTCATAAGTATCCGAGAATAAGATAGTATTGTGGGCAGGTCATTAATAAAAAGAGTAAAAAACAAAGGACCAAGGTGGCTACCTTGCGGTACACTTGAAGTTACATAGTCGGGCTTTGAAGTGTTGGAACGTTGTAGAACTTTTTGGGTTCTATTTTTTAAATAGGATGGAATCCTAAGCAGAAGAGAGGCGGGAAATAATAACCGATCAAGCTTATAGAGGAGCAGATCATGGTTTACAGAGTCAAAAGCCTTACTAAAGTCGGTGTTAATGACATCGGTTTGCTTTTTCTTAAGAAACCCATCATTAACCAATGAAGTAAATTCAAGCAAGTTGGTCGTAGTTGACCGACGCTTAATAAACCCATGCTGGAAAGGTGATAAAATCGATTTGCAATAATGCTACAAGGTGGAAGTTAGAATCTCTTCAAATAATTTAGAAGTAGCGGAGAGCTTAGCTATGCCTTTGTAATTGGAAATATCAGATTTTTCACCTTTTTTATAAAGAGGAATAATATTTGACTCTTTCCAAAGAGAAGACTGAAGAATCAAGTGATAGATTGAAAAGCTTAAGCAAAGGTTTGCATAAGGACTATAGCACTCTTTGAGAACACAACTAAGAATGTTGTCAGGGCCAGGGGAGTATGAGGATTTAAGTGATTTCAAATGCGAAAGTAGGGAGCTTTCACTAATTAAGGGAGCACACATCGAGTTAGAAGAAGAAATGTTGTAAGCGAAAACTCCTTCGATACAGCCCCCTCGGGTTGTGAAGATTCGATTGCGGATAACAGCAGCTTATCAACACGACAAAAGAAAAAGCCCAGGACTCTCAAATCTACCAAAAAACTGGCCGAGTTAGAGACAGATCGCTTAAATTTGCGAAAGCAACAGCTTACTGATGAAGAAAACAAGCTGGCTTTAGAGCATGAAAAGCACAAAGGAAATCGAGAGCAAAAATTGGATCTGGAGGTAAAGAAGGTGGAAAATGATTTCGTTTTAAAAGTTTATATACCCTTGTAGCTTCTTTAATTTATAGCTATAAAAATTCTTAGTAGCCAGAGGAGTCTCAAGAGGCTTCGTCTCAGCAGGTGGCAGGCAACAATAGAATCAGCAGCAACAACAATCAATCGTCTTTATCCAAATAGCAGCCACTTCCACTACTGTATTTCACAACAGCATCCCAATAAAAAGTCACTTTAAATTTATATTTCTTTTATATTTAATATTCTTTTCGAAGCACAACTTCTTGCCACACCAACACAATACAAGAGAAGAAGGAGTCGGTTAAACGGAAACAGCGATATTTGGTCATACTACAAAATGGGCTAACGCCTCCATGTTCATATATAAAATGCTTTTGCCATATTAGTGGTATTCATGCACAACAGTAGGAACGTGGAAATGAAATAGCTGATAATTTCCAACACAGCTCCTCAAAAGCATTATATATCTTTTACATTATACATATATCTCGACTCATCTTATTATAATTTAACTTCATTGTGACAAGAAGGGCTATCTATGGGAGCTTACAATTCTAGTCCAACATTTGTTGCAAGGATTGGGAAAACCCATTAAAACCCAATCAGACTAGGTAAAAATAAAATTAACAAATTCAAAATTTAACAATATTAAAGCAGTCAAGGTAAATTAATTTTAAATGTATCCATTAATTATTATCTTAAGTAAGTAGGTTTAAAGAAAAGTTAAATTAATGTAGTCTCTGTATAATTCGAAGAGATCCATGTAGCTTCTTTGCTCAGCAAGTCGTAGGTTATAAAAATATATTATTCATTAAAGCCCATTTGGTCTCGCAGCTCAATAAGTCGTGGTGCTGGAAGTGTCTTAGTTAGGATGTCTGCAATTTGTTTATCTGTGGGAACATATACAAGTTTAATTAGTTTCTTTTCAACTTGCTCTCTTGAAAAGTGGTATTTTATATCTATGTGCTTTGAACGTTTATGACATGAGGGGTTATTGGCAATACTAATACATCCCTGATTATCTTCATAAATTGTAATTGAATGCTTTATTTCAATTTTTAAACTTTTCAGTAATGATTTCAACCAGATAGCTTCCCGAACTGCTTCAAATAAAGGAATATATTCTGCCTCAGTTGAAGAAGCAGCTACAGAATTCTGCTTCCTTGTACTCCAACAAATTAAGTTGGATTCAAACATTTTGAACAGATATCCTGTAGTACTTTTCCTGTCGCTCTCACTTCCTCCCCAATCTGAATCTACATATCCAATAAATAGTTCATTATATTGAATATTTTTCTGAAAAGTTAGTTTCAGTTCAAGAGAACCCTTTAGGTATCTCAAAATTCTTTTTAAACATTGCCAAAGCTCATTATTATTCTTTTCGCAATATCGACTTAATAAATTAATAGGTGCTCTAAGATCTGGTCTTTTACATAGCATAATGTACATTAAGCATCCTATTAGATTGCGACACTGTGCTACACATTTATCATCTGAGCTTAACGCAATATGATTCAATTTACTCCTAAGAGGAGACTTAACAGGATTGCACTCTACCATTCTGAATTTCAATAAAACGTTTTTAATGTAAGCAGTTTGGCTTAAATGTACCTGACCATCAGTTCTGTCAATCTTAATTCCAAGAAAAAATTTAATTTCTTTCAGATCAGTCATTCTAAACTTATTCATTAAATAAGATTTAAAATGATTCATTGTTTGAATACTTTTTGTAGATATTACTAAATCATCTACATACAATAAGACATATATATTCAAAGAACTATCTCCTTTATCAAGAATGTATATACAACGATCCACAGGTGAATTTATAAAGCCAATTTCTTTTAACGTTTGTTCGAACATATCGAACCAACATCTAGCAGCTTGCTTTAAGCCATAAATTGCTTTATGCAATTTACATACTTGACTATTTCCACTAACCAGACCTTCAGGTATTTTCATGTATATTTCTTCTTTTAAAATACCATTTAGAAATGCTGTTTTTACATCCATATGATGTACTTCAAGGTCATACTGGTTAGAAAGTGACATAATCAGTCTGAAACTTGAAATTCTGGCTACTGGACCAAAAGTTTCATCATAGTCAATGAGGTATTCTTGCGTGAATCCTCGCGCAACAAGTCTTGCTTTATATTTTATAGGCCTTCCAAATTCATTTTGTTTAATTGTAAATACCCATTTACAATCTACAATATTCTTATCTTTAGGCATTTGTACAAGGGACCAAGTTTTATTTAATGAATGCGAATTAAGTTCCTCTCTAATAGCTTCTTCCCAATACGCTTTATCATTCCGCTCTTTGATTTCATCAAATGTTTTCGGAATAGAATATATTAAAGAATGAGCATTCATTGCACAATTATTTATCAAATCCAAATAGGATAACTTCGATTTTTCCTTCAACCTCTCACTCTTTCTAATATTTATCTGCGAACTCAAATTTTCATTGTGTTCTTTTATATCAATAGATATAATTTCACCAGACATTTCTGGATCGGCATTCTCTTCTTCTGCTACCACACCACTAGGCTGTTTATCTGACAACAGATCAGATTTTTATTTTTCATATTCATTTGCATGAATTCCAAGTACATTTTCCTTTTACATTTCATTTTCTTCTGTATGGAAACTTTCATCACTTTCATTTTGAAAATCAATGTTCTCTTTAACCACAGCTCTAGATTTAACCATGTTTGTTTCATCAACAACAACATCCCTCGCAGCTGTAAGTTTCTCAGTTTCCACATTCCACACTCTATAACCATTTGGTTCATAACCGACTAATATACCTTTCCATGATTTTTCATCAAATTTTTTCTTTCTCATTTTAATATGAACGTATACAGTCGAACCAAATACCTTTAAGTATTTTAAACTTGGCCTTTTATTGTGCCACATTTCATATGGTGTTTTCATGCATTCTTTCAATGCATTACTTGGGCTTCTATTTATCAAAAATGTGGCTGTCAATACAGCTTCACCCCAGAAATATTTCTGTAACTTTGCCCCTATAACCAAAGCACGTGCTTTTTTAGTTATAGTCCTTATCATCCTTTCGGATACACCATTTAACTGAGGAGTGTGTGGAACTGTTAAATGGTAGCTGATACCTTTTTAACACAAAACTCTCGCATTTCATTCGATAAATATTTCCTGCCATTATCAATATAAAGATTTACAACTTTCAAATTAAAGTGTGCTTCGCTTTTCGCAATAAAATCCTTGAAGACACCAAAAACTTCAGACTTACAAGTCAACAAATATGTAACACAGTAATGTGTATACTGGTCAACGAAAACAACATAGTAATTCTTTCCGTCTATAGTTGCTAGTGATATCGGACCATAAACATCGGAGGGTATAACAAACAATGGCCTATCGATATGATTTTTATTTTTGAATTTTTCAAAAGGAAGTCTAGCTTGTTTTCCCTTTATACAGGTTTCACATAACTCATCACTGGGCTCAATACTTTCTAAAATTTCAATATCATCAAACATGTTTCTTGATTTTATTTCTAAGAACTTCCCTTTGCTTATGTGCCCCAACCTCTCATGCCATATATAATAATTTAATTTATTTGTATTTGATACATATGCCTTCTTAGGTATTGTGAATTTTACAGAAGGAACATTATCAGAATATTGTCCATTCATTATATTTATTTTATTTTTACTCACATTGACACCTCCTGGATGAAACACAATAGTAAATCCAGCATTCTGCATTTTCTTGACAGATATTAGATTTTGTGAAACTTCGGGACAGAAAAGCACATCTTGTAAACGAATATTGACTTGTGAATCAATGCACAAGTCTATCGTGCCTCTTTTTGTTGCAAAAATAAACTCATCAGATTTTGCTACAGCAATTTTAATTGGTGATTCCAATATAGTGAGGTTTGATAAAATATTTGTATTATTTATTAAATGATCGGATGCACCAGAATCCAAGAGAAAAGAGATTTTATCATCTCTATCAGTTGCACGCTTCAACTTAAACGCAAGACTTGATCGAACTTCTTCAGTTTGGCCTGTCGCCATTTGCGCTTGTTTTTCGTGATTATTATTTTTCTCTCTCTGACTCTCTCTTTTGTATATGAAACAATCCTTCTTTAAATGGCCAGCCTTTCCACATTGAAAACACTTAAACTTGTTGAATTTATTCTTTGGTTTAAATGTTGTTTTATTTTGAAATTTTGAATTTTTATTTGGGAAATTGTACGCTTTGTTTTCTTTATTTACTGCCTGTAATACTTTGCTGGTATCTTTGCTTGGTTGTTTTATTTTAATCTCGTGATCTAGCAGTCTGTATTTAACAAAAGCCAATGGCAAATTGTTTTCTGCTAAAGTCTCAATGGCGGTGATGACGCCATCATAAGAAGATGGGAGAGACAAAAGCAAATGGCTGACTTTGTCAAGTTCTTCCAACTTAGCGCCAGCAGCTATCAATTCAGAAATCAAATCGTCAAAAGTATTGAAATGATTCAATAACAATGTGTCACCTTTCAATTTTAAAGACAATTGTTTGCGAACAGACAATTGCGACGCCAGACTTTTTCTCTCGTAAATGGCGTCTAATAGCCTATTTCCACCAAAGAAATGAAGCTTCATTTCTTGAAATGACAAGAAATGAAGAAAATGATATCATTTCTTCCATACAAATTGTTGTTGCATTTTGCCTTTCATTTCCTTCATTTCTCGAAAATGATGACATTCCCCACGAAGGAATTTGGTATTTTTTTAAAAAGTACTCGCTACTCTCTGGCACTACTCGTTACTCTCTGGAAATAGAAAGTGTCATCACCAATAAACTATTAATTTGAATTTAAAAATAAGGCGCAATTTTGTTTATAATATAATTTAGTCAAAATAAGTTGTGTATTTAGCTTTCTGCTGATTATTCAGGGCGTCAACAATGCGATCGCCCAGTGTAATTGCTTTCTTGCCGGGTATGTCTTTTTTTGGGTAAATATTGCAAAAACTCCCCGTGAGTTTGAAAGTGGCGCCTGTTGTTTAAATCAAACCATTCAGCTGTTTTTGTCAACGTGGCATTGCGAATATCAAAATGATGAAGATTTGTCAATGGAAACAGCATCATTTTTAGAAATGAAAATGATAAGAAATGAAGCCAGTGGAAATAGGCTATAAGTTATTGAATATTTCTTTAGCACTGCATTCACTGGTGGCAAAACCAAGAAAAGAATCGCTCAAATACTCAACAATTACACTCTTCGCAATTTTCTCTAATTTCTTCCACTCATCCGTAATTTCGTCACACGTTTCATCAATGACTTTAATTGTATCATTTTCACTTAACAGGGCTCTTATGCGAAATTTCCATATGGAATACTTCTCGCCATCAAATGGTTTTATATTTCGCTTTGAATCCATTTTATGTAGTAAAATCCAATATACATATACAATGATACTTATCTGCAGTTTGTCAAGCGCGGCCTGGGCCCATAACCTATAAAAATTCTTAGAAGCCAGAGGAGTCTCAAGAGGCTTCGTCTCAGCAGGTGGCAGGCAACAATAGAATCAGCAGCAGCAACAATCAATCGTCTTTATCCAAATAGCAGCCACTTCCACTACTGTATTTCACAACAGCATCCCAATAAAAAGTCACTTTAAATTTATATTTCTTTTATATTTAATATTCTTTTCGGAGCACAACTTCTTGCCACACCAACACAATACAAGAGAAGAAGGAGTCGGTAAAACGGAAACAGCGATATTTGGTCATACTACAAAATGGGCTAACGCCTCCATGTACATATATAAAATGCTTTTGCCATATTAGTGGTATTCATGCACAACAGTAGGAACGTGGAAATGAAATAGCTGATAATTTTCAACAATAGCATTAACACTTTTAGCTGAGTTATTTTCCAAACTCAGCAATAGATGGCGCCACTACTTTGACCATTGTGGCAGCCCTGGCCACCTCTGGTCATACAATTTATCGAGCACCATCCCTGACGCGATAGCAGAACGACACAACACGCGCCATCCCTGGCGCTCAGTTTCTGGCTCGGCTTCGATAACGCGCGGGTGGCTCCCGCTTCGCTCCGTTCGACTCAACAATAATTGTTAGCTTAAGTTACATTCAATAATTCAATTCACATCAAACCTAGTAGCTAAACCATTTGCTTGCCAGTTTTTATATGGCAGCTATACGATACATTCATCAGATTTAGATTAAACTCGTCAAAATTGTGTGGAAACCGATAATATTCATAACTGGAAAGCTTAAAGTCGTTACCATTGAAAACAAAAAAGTTTTTCTCACTAGAACTACTTTTTGAACCGATCGTTCCTATGGCAGCTATATGCTATAGTCCTCCGATTTGAATCAAACTGTTCAGAATTGTGTGGTAGCATATAGTATTGAACAGTAACAAGTTTGAGAGCGATAGCATTGAAAACAAAAAAGTTTTTCCTACTAAGACTTTTTCTCTGAACTAACTTTTGTATGACAGCTATACTATATTGTTGTCCGATTCTCATCAAACTTGGTGGAATTATGTAAAATCATAGAAAACTGAAAAATGCTAGGTATCGCTCTTCCAGCAGAAAATTGTTAAGAATGCAGCAAACAAGAATAAACTTGGAAAATTTTTCCTGCCTATCACTAACTCGAATGCGAATCCTAATTTTTTTTAAGCTCGAGAACTTTTCTTTCAGCATATCGAAGCAATTTTCTACTCTTTCGCGAAATTGGCTGTGTCTCTTGTTAAATCTGGCTTGGTAACTTGGTTCCGCTGCTGTCGCATTGCTTATGTAAGGAGTAATTAAAAAGTTGGATAAAGGGTAGGCTGAGTCCCCGGCAATCCATTCTTCTTCAATGAAGTAGTTTTCATGCTCCTTGAAAAGTTTTGAATTCTTGTATATTTTTGCATCATGGTAGCTACCGGGACTGCCCACTACAACATTTCGAATCCTCATTTGGCAATCGCACACAACCTGTACCTTGATAGAGTATACATGTTTTCGCGAAAAATACACCTCGTGGTTTTTTGGAGGCTGTTCAGCAAGCTTTATTTCGCTATCTTCAATGTATCCAATGCAGAATGGCAAATCATGGAATGTTTCTAAAACGATTCTCTTTTGTTCAGCTGCATCTGGCCAGTAAATAGATTGAGACATCTTCCTCAAAATAGCTCCGAACACTCTGTCTGTCACAGCACCGAGAGAGCCGCCATCACCTACTCCAAACATAGTTGCAGTTTTCCTTGTTGACATAGCTTCTCCAGACGACCCCAAACGAAAAAGTGCAATCGCTATCTATAACTTAAGTTCCATTTGGGGTCGAAATGCAGTCGACACAAAGCATGGGTCCGCACGGATCAATTCGACAATCGAAGCGAACTGACTCTTAGTAACACGGAGCATTTGGAGAAAGCGACCATCATTGAAAAATTACAGCACATAGGTTCGCCCGTTGACTGATTTGGGCACACAAAACTTCGTTCCTCGCCGACAGCATGGAATTGCAGTAAGATCCTCCATCAGCTCGTCCATCACTTTATCGACAGCATCATGGTCCATACCTAAAGATTTTTTATGTATTCTTATTTTTTTTATGCTCGTACTTAGCTTAATTTGCACACCCACTATCAATGCCTTCTATTTCATGAAGCCTAGGTCTACTTTTCGCTTAATCAGTGCTTCATGTACAATTTCTATTGGCATTTTTATGTTGATTTACATTTACATTTAAGCTTTGCCTTTCAAGTCACTTCACAGCCTCTCAAAAACAGCTGATTTACGCCGAAAATTACGAGGGTAAACAGAAACGCTCAATAGCTGCGTCGCGTAATTTACACAATTTCCCTTTTACGCGGGTTGGTGAACACCCTAATTATTATAATCTATCTATCTACTTCTACTTTCTACTTTCTACTCTATATATGAAACAGTGTGTCCTGACTGATTCACTGACTGACTGACTGATTGGCAATCAACGCAGAGCGCAAACGGTAAGAGATAGAAGGCTGAAACTTGGATAGGAGTTTCCATTAGTGGTGAAAGTGCGTACTAAGAAGGGGTTTTGGAAAATTCAAACCGGAAAAGTCTGAAAAGCGTCGGAAAAGTGTGTAAGGGAAAAATTTATTTTTTCATCCGATTGTCTTGAAATTTGGTTTGTAAGCATAGTACGCGAAATAATTCGACACGTGATTTCCCGATTTTGGAAAATCCGCCAACACGGAAAATGGCCGGAAAATTCTGCATGCAAAAAATTATTTTTTATCCGATTGACTTGAAACTCGGTTTGTAAGGATAGAATACGAACTTTTGAAATGTTATTTTCCAATGTCGGAAAATCCGCCCCCAGGCGTGAAAATTCCCGGAAAATTCTGCATGCAAAAACTATTTTCATCCGATTGGGTTGAAAATCGGTTTGTAAGGATAGAATACGAAATAAAGTGAAATGGGGCAACGACGACGACAA
Organism: Lordiphosa magnipectinata; assembly: GCA_037044535.1. Taxonomy (NCBI): domain Eukaryota; kingdom Metazoa; phylum Arthropoda; class Insecta; order Diptera; family Drosophilidae; genus Lordiphosa; species Lordiphosa magnipectinata. The sequence goes on from JBAMBO010002833.1 coordinate 40,674, forward strand.
CGATAACGATAACGATAACGATAACGATAACGATAACGATAACGATAACGATAACGATAACGATAACGATAACGATAACGATAACGATAACGATAACGATAACGATAACGATAACGATAACGATAACGATAACGATAACGATAACGATAACGATAACGATAACGATAACGATAACGATAACGATAACGATAACGATAACGATAACGATAACGATAACGATAACGATAACGATAACGATAACGATAACGATAACGATAACGATAACGATAACGATAACGATAACGATAACGATAACGATAACGATAACGATAACGATAACGATAACGATAACGATAACGATAACGATAACGATAACGATAACGATAACGATAACGATAACGATAACGATAACGATAACGATAACGATAACGATAACGATAACGATAACGATAACGATAACGATAACGATAACGATAACGATAACGATAACGATAACGATAACGATAACGATAACGATAACGATAACGATAACGATAACGATAACGATAACGATAACGATAACGATAACGATAACGATAACGATAACGATAACGATAACGATAACGATAACGATAACGATAACGATAACGATAACGATAACGATAACGATAACGATAACGATAACGATAACGATAACGATAACGATAACGATAACGATAACGATAACGATAACGATAACGATAACGATAACGATAACGATAACGATAACGATAACGATAACGATAACGATAACGATAACGATAACGATAACGATAACGATAACGATAACGATAACGATAACGATAACGATAACGATAACGATAACGATAACGATAACGATAACGATAACGATAACGATAACGATAACGATAACGATAACGATAACGATAACGATAACGATAACGATAACGATAACGATAACGATAACGATAACGATAACGATAACGATAACGATAACGATAACGATAACGATAACGATAACGATAACGATAACGATAACGATAACGATAACGATAACGATAACGATAACGATAACGATAACGATAACGATAACGATAACGATAACGATAACGATAACGATAACGATAACGATAACAATAACGATAACGATAACGATAACGATAACGATAACGATAACGATAACGATAACGATAACGATAACGATAACGATAACGATAACGATAACGATAACGATAACGATAACGATAACGATAACGATAACGATAACGATAACGATAACGATAACGATAACGATAACGATAACGATAACGATAACGATAACGATAACGATAACGATAACGATAACGATAACGATAACGATAACGATAACGATAACGATAACGATAACGATAACGATAACGATAACGATAACGATAACGATAGCGATAACGATAACGATAACGATAACGATAACGATAACGATAACGATAACGATAACGATGACGATGACGATGACGATAACGATAACGATAACGATAACGATAACGATAACGATAACGATAACGCGCTACGTCTTTTTTTCGCGACTTCTCCCGCGACTTGCAGCTACTTGAGATGCTTTTTTCCGACAAAGGACAACGCGTCGAGCCCCAAGTTGGGCGCCAAATAAATCCGGAAGACTTGTTAAATAAAAAAAATAATTTCTTTTCGACCGAAGTCGAGAACTTTTCTTTATTGAGTCAAAATCAGAACTAAAGTTAATTGACAATATTTTGGACCTAATAAACCTAATAAAACTTGCCAACCAACAAATTTTGCTGAAGTTGCTGCGCTGCTGCAGTTGCGCAACATTTCCGTCACCTTATGATGCGTTGGCAATTCCCACGGGAAGCGCTGTAGACCTGGAGTCAGCACATCGGGTTTCCGCAATTGGTTGCATTGGACTTGCGCAAGTGGTTGCGCGTGTTTGGAGTTATTGTTGTTTTACTTTATTTTAAATTTATTTGCTTATGTCTTTGTGAATGTTATTGCTGCTAACTTGTATATGCCCAACAAAATGACACTAAATATTGCCGATTTTTTTAAGGAACACAAATTTTTATACCCTTGCAAAGGGTATTATAATTTTGCCCAGAAGTTTGCAACGCATAGAAATATTCATTTCCGACCCCATAAACTATATATATTCTTGATCAGGGGGACGAGCTGAGTTCATTGAGCTTTGTCCGTCCGTCTGTCTGTCCGTCTGTCTGTCCGTCTGTCTGTCCGTCTGTCTGTCCGTCTGTTTCTACGCAAACTAGTCTCTCAGTTTTAAAGCTATCGAGCTGAAATTTTGCACAGAGTCTTCTTTTTACTGCACGCTGCTAATATGTCGGAACCGACCGGATCGGATCACTATATCTTATAGCTGCCATAGGAACCATCGGTCGAAAAATGGGTTTTAGTGAGAAAAACTTTTTTGTTTTCAATGTTAACGTGATTAAACTCGGTCATTAATAATATTATTCACTTTCAAACAGATTTGAAAATTTTGGTCAAAATCGGATGACTATATCTTATAGCTGCCATAGGTCGAAAAATGGGTTTTAGTGAGAAAAACTTTTTTGTTTTCAATGTTAACGTGATTAAACTCGGTCATTAATAATATTATATGCTTTCAAACAGGTTTGCAAATTTTGGTCAAAGTCGGATGACTATATCTTATAGCTGCCATAGGACCGATCGGTCGGAAAATGGGTCTAAGTGAAAAAAAACTTTTTTGTTTTTAAGTAAATCGTTCTTAAGGTCGGTGATTATACATATTATTAGCTTTCAAACTAATTTGAAAAAGTTGATCGACATCGGGTGACTATATCTTATGGTTGCCATAGGACCGATCGGTCGAACATGAGTCTTGGTAAACAATTTTTTTGTTTAGTTTTGTTAGCGCCCTTAAACTCGCTGATGACTTATTTTATATGCTTTCAAATAGATTCGCAAAATTGGGCCGAAATCGGATGACTATATCTTAAGGCTGCCAAACGGCCGATCGGTTGGAAATTGTGTCCTAGTAACAAAAACTTTTTTCAGACGTTTATCTGTCGGAAAATAGGTTTAAGTTACAAAATTTTTTGATTTTTATGTAAGCGTTCTTGAACTGTGACATTTGCATTTGCAAGGGTATAAAAACTTCGGCACAGACGAAGTTAGCTTGGCTTTCTCGTTTTTATTCTATTTCATTTAGTAGTTTTGCATGTATGAGTACATACTACTATTAACTTAGAACATTTGTTGTAGTTGTTTCATTAATATTATTATACTCTGCACCGAAGGTACATAGAGTATATTAAGTTTGTGCAAAAGTATGTAACAGGGAGAAGGAATCGTTTCCGACCCTATAAAGTATATATATTCTTGTTCAGCATCAACAGCCGATTCTATATAGCCATGTCAGTCTGTCCGTCTGTCCGTCCGTCCGTCCGTCCGTCCGTCCGTCCGTCCGTCTGTCCGTCCGTCCGTATGAACGAAGAGATCTCAGAGATGGTAAGAGATAGAGGTTTGACATGTATGGGGCATATATTTCTTATACTTGCAGGCAGATCAAGTTTATTTTAAATTTTTGCCACGCCCCCTCCCGCCCCCGCAATTTGGAAAAAACGTCATATCTCTTAATTATTTATCGATTTGCAGAAGGAATGATAAAGATCGGATGAACAATACTCAAGTTATGAGCAAAAAACGGCCAGTGAACACCCACCATCCCCCACCCATCACCACAGCATTCTATTGAACGGCAATCTTAGTGAGAGGGAGAGAAAGAGAGAGAGAGAGTGATACTTAGAGATGAGCGAGTATAACTCGTGAGCAAATGCGAGCTGCGACGTTAAGGGTACAGAGTATGTTATAGTCGGGCTTGACCGACTTTCTTTCTTGTTTTTGTTGTTGTTCTGCTCCATTTCTTGTAGTTGCTGTAGTTGTTGCTGAAGTTCTTGTTGTTATTTTTGAAGTTGGATTTCTTGTTACTTCAGCTGCTCTTGTTGTTGTTCGAGTTGTAGTTTTGGTTTTTGTAAGGCGCTCCAACCGTCGGCAAAGACTGCGTTGTACGAAAGTGGTGACTTTGTTGTGCATCTCTCTCTTGCTCTCGCTCTCTGCACACAGTTACACGAACACAAATATGTGTGTGTGTGTGATTTAGCAAACTCGCCCTCTCTCTCTTTTGCTCTCTCTCATTCGATCTCATGGAAAAAAAACCAAATCAACAACAAATTGACAAATTTTCCGGAAAATTGGTATGCAGTTCTTCTTGAATTTTCATAAAGATCTTTGAAAATGAGTTTGAACTTAATCGGATGGTTAACAAAAAAGTTTCAGACAAAAGTTTTTCGCGAAATTTCCACAGACAGACAGAGTTTTCCAAAATCCGTACTCACTCAGCATAAGATACAACTACTGTGCAAAATTCAGCATCCTATCTTTTATGGCTTAGGCTGTGCGAGGGTCACCAGTGAGTCAATCAGTCAGGACACACTGTTTTATATAGAAGAGACTAGCATATAACCCGTCTCGCTTCGCTGCGTCGCCAATTGTTAAGCCTTGTTAATTTATGTTCCCCGTAGAGCCCACAAAGCGAATCTTTCCTAGATCAGCTTGAATTCATTGTCTTACATCGTCTTTTCCCCGCTAGCGTTAGCGTTAGCGTTAGCGTTAGCGTTAGCGTTAGCGTTAGCGTTAGCGTTAGCGTTAGCGTTAGCGCTAGCGTTAGCGTTAGCGTTAGCGTTAGCGTTAGCGTTAGCGTTAGCGTTAGCGTTAGCGTTAGCGTTAGCGTTAGCGTTAGCGTTAGCGTTAGCGTTAGCGTTAGCGTTAGCGTTAGCGTTAGCGTTAGCGTTAGCGTTAGCGTTAGCGTTAGCGTTAGCGTTAGCGTTAGCGTTAGCGTTAGCGTTAGCGTTAGCGTTAGCGTTAGCGTTAGCGTTAGCGTTAGCGTTAGCGTTAGCGTTAGCGTTAGCGTTAGCGTTAGCGTTAGCGTTAGCGTTAGCGTTAGCGTTAGCGTTAGCGTTAGCGTTAGCGTTAACGTTAGCGTTAGCGTTAGCGTTAACGTTAGCGTTAGCGTTAGCGTTAACGTTAGCGTTAGCGTTAGATTTATTTGGCGCCCAACGTGGGGCTCGACGCGTTGTCCTTTGTCGGAAAAAAGCATCTCAAGTAGCTGCAAGTGTCGCGAAAAGTCGCGAAAAAAACACCTTAAATGTGTACAGTGGAAAAGGCGAAAAGTACCTCAAGTAGCTACGCGTGAAAACTCACAAAAGCCAAAACCAAAAAAGTGACTAACCAAAAGGCTATCAAGCGCCTGCAACAACATATACGACATAGGGAAACAAAGCACCTCAAGTAGCTGCAAATCAAAACGTCAAGGTCCAGAAGCAAAAACCATCGCGGGAGTGTCAAGTCTGTAGATTTTGTTCGCAGACAACGGAGCGGTAGTGTTGTGCAGGGTACCGTAGTAGCTTACGCAAAACGGACTCATACCCACCAACCGGCCAACCGGCTACGTGACAACCCCGAAAAATCACCAATCATCAGTCTGTAGATTCTGTTCGCAGACAACCGGAGCGGAGGTGTTGATCAGGGTACCCCAGTAGCAGGAGCAAAAAGGATTCTACCCAGCAACCGGCACGGGATGTTTTGGATTACCTTGTAAGTAGTTTTAAGTGTTCAAAAAAAACAAAAACAAAAATCAAAGAAATATTAATTCAAAATAAATTGGGAAAAACCCACAAGAAAGAAAAGGAATAGGAAAGAAAAATTTTTCGATGCACCCCAGAGATATAAAAAAAAAAAAAAAAAAACAAAATAAAAATTCTTTAGCTATTGGTTATCTCTCCACAAACTGAAAATTAAACGTCTTCAAATTCGAAAAGTTCATTTAATAGACTGGGCACACAATCTCATTTGCGCAACTTTCATATCCATATAAATACACAAAACCACAATGCCAACAAACAATTTACTCCGCAACACACAAAACGAACGAGGAGAAAATGCGCCGGTTCAAATGACAGCGACAGAGCTACAGGCACAGATAAGAGGTACAGTTCAGGGTATGCTAAACAGTAGAGAACCAAACCAAAGTAATCAACCACTGGAAGACGAGGAAATTAACGTAAATGCGTTCAATTTAGGCGACCTGGACAAAATTCCAGATGCAGTGAGATGCTTACGCGAATTTTCCGGTCAAGCAGGAGAATTTAGCTCCTGGAAAAAAAGTGTAGAGCGCGTATTGCAAATCTATACCCCAATTCGAGGCTTACCAAGGTTCTACGGAATTCTAAGTGTAATCAGAAATAAAATAATAGGAAATGCAGATGCGGTTCTGTAATCCTATAACACACCTTTGAATTGGATTGCAATATCCAAATGCTTGACTGCCAATTACGCTGACAAAAGAGACATAGGCACACTCGAATACCAAATGACTTCTTTAATACAGGGAAGCCTGTCAATACCAGAGTTTTATCAGAATGTCTACTCACATTTGTCACTAATTTTGAACAAAATTTCATGCATGGAAATGAGCAGGGAGTCGTTAGACTTATTCTCAAAAAGCTATAGAGACAAAGCCCTTGATACTTTTATTAGAGGATTAAATGGTGACCTACCAAGACTATTGGGTATGAAAGTCCCAGCAGACATGCCCGATGCACTTCAACTGTGTGAGAAATTGGAAAACCAGAAATTCAGAACTAACTATGCCAACAGCAGCCAAGGCATGTTAAGAAAAATAAATATCCCATCTGCCCCTCCTATTCCACCCCGTAGAAATATATACAGCGTATAACTACACAGCAATTTTATCCACACTTAGCTCACTTGCCCCAGCAGAAATATGAGCCCCAACAACAGTTCGTCCCAAGAAATCCAAATTTTCGTCCGAATGGCTACCTGCCACCTTTACCTCAGCGTCCGATAGCTCCAAAGCCATTACCTAGGCCAGAAGCAATGGAAGTTGACTAAAGTATCCAAACCAGGAGGGTTAATTACATAAATCGTCCGTACAATGACGTAGCAGGGAAAAGACCCCCACTTAATTCATCCAGTGATCAGACAGACAAAAGACAAAGAAATTTCCACATGACAACTGAGGAAGAAGAGTATTATGCGGCTTTAAATAGTTCAGAAGAAATCAGCGGCGAAACTTTAGCCGACTATTTGGAAGCGACAGAAGAACATCCCACAGAGAAAGATGGAGAAGCTGTGGTTGACCATGTTGAGTTGAATTTTTTAGTATAAAATGTTCTTCGTTACCATAATTAGAGTGCAAGCTCAGTAACGGAGAACTTGTCAAAATTCTAATCGATTCAGGCTCTAACAAAAATTAAATCCAAAAAAAAAATGGTCAAAAATCCCATTCAAAACAATAAACCCTTCATGATAAGTTCAGTTGGAGGAAAAGTACAAATAACACACCATACAATAGCTAACCCTTTTGGTTTAAAAGACACCAAACTTACATTTTACATTTTACCCCAGCTTACTACATTCCCAGCTTACTACTCCATGTGGTCGGGCGTGGCGTACCAGTCGTATGTGTGGCGGCTGGTGCGGGAGGTTGTGGGTTCGATCCCGCCTCGGACCATCTAATAGAAAAAGTTTTTTTCTGTCTTTAGAAAAATGCTTTTACACACCCGATCACCTTCACCAGCTACTGGCGCCAGCTGTGAAGCAACTAGCCATGAAAAAGCAAATTCTCTAACTATTGCCGTTCGTACTCGGCGTTAAACTGTAGGTCCCTTTCTCTTGTGCGAAAAATTATAAGCACACACGCCCTCCTGTAGGTGCTGTTTGAGCCAATTTTACTTACTTTTTACTTTACTACATTCCATGCTATAATAGGGAATGACTCATTGAGCGATCTTCAGATAGATATCTTCAACTCAAGGGGTTATATTTCAATTCAAAATAAGCTCAAGATAAAAATAAAGCAACAAAAAGCGGCAGAGGTAAACAAAAGAAAAAAATGAAATGCTCAAAATTCTCAAAATTATTTTGCGAACCAACTGAAAAGCTTACATTTACGACGAGAGTCAAAGGCGAAATTCGAACCAGCCATGAAAACCCGGTATATTCAAAATGTTACCCTTACCCAGAATCTTTAAAGCCGGAAGTTGAAAAACAAATCAAGCAAATGCTTGACGACGGCCAGGTAAATTGAGATAGGTGGATCTTCACATGATCCGTTCAAATTCTTGACCTTCCAGAGTTGGTGTCAGGTGTGAAGGAATATGCGTCGCTTCACGTTACAATGTTTCTTTATTTGTGGCTTCGTGCCGATGTTCGCTCTGTGGCGGTTCTATGCTTACTGATTAAGTGATATTTTACAAAGGTCTAATGAAGTAGAGAGAGTAATGCGTAGGATAAAGAGAGAGAATACAATGAGAGCAAGCCTGGCATTGCCAGCCTGTGGTAAATTCATACAATGATAGTGAGCAACTTAGAGAGTAGTAATCGATTTAAATATAAATTCAAAGGTAAACAGAAATTCAATTTTAAAGAGGTGTTCTCCTTCAACATCCTCCCCGCGTTGAAAGGCGCAACTTTCAAGGACTAGTTGCTTTGCGGGATAGGAAGGTCCGTCATTTCCAGGAATGGCTGCCACGACTCTGGCTTATAACCGGTGGCGGTGTGTTGTCTTCATGTATGATTACTACATTACATTTTCCTCACTGTTGAAGGGTATGAAGAAGGTCTCGCTGCCACAATGCCCAGAAGTGTTGTTTCAGATACGTAATCCTCTGCCACCGGTCTAGGTATCTGAGTCGCTTCTCGGGATTGTCGCTGGTGTGGAAAAGAAGCTCTTCAGGGGCGCTTGTCAACGGAGCTCCAATTAAAAGATGTGTTGCTGGTGAGATCGGTCTGGAGTTCAGTATGGCTTCGACGTCGATAAATAACGTTTGAAGCTCTTCAAAGGTTAGATGCGCATTGGCCATGTTCTTCAAGGCCAACGATTTGGCTGATTTCACCGCTGCCTCCCAGAGGCCTCCAAAGTGTGGCGCTCTAGGGGGAATAAAGGAGAAGTCAAAGCCTTTATTAGTACAAAAAACATTAATTAGATCGAGAGCGTCCTTGTTCAGTATTTGCTCCTTAAATTCGGCTAACTTCGTGGCCGCACCAACGAAATTTGTTGCGTTGTCGCAAAACAGACGGAGAGGAATCCCACGTCGGGCGACAAATCTTCGGATGCATAGTAAAAAGGCGTTTGTTGACAGTTCCGAAACTATTTCGATGTGAACTGCCTTCGAGGAGAAGCAAACAAATATGGCGCAGTACGATTTGTAGGGTGGTTTGCCTCTGATTCGATAAGTTGTCAAAAATGGGCCGCAGAAATCGACGCCGATAACTGAAAATGGTCTTTCTCCGCGCACTCGATCTGCAGGTAAGTCTCCCATTATTTGTTGTATAAAGCGTGGTTTATAGTGAAAGCAAACTGTGCAGTCACGAACCACCTTCCTGATCAATGCCCTTGCATTGACTACCCAAAATTTCTCCCGAAGTAATGAAAGAAGAATCTTGGGGCCTGCATGTAGGTTTGTCCTATGTAGGAACTCGATATATAGTTTTGTGAAACGATGGTTCTGTGGTAGCAAAGCCTGAAACTTTGCGTCATATGGTATCTCTGCCTGCGCTAACCTACCACCAACTCTCATCACACACACTTTAGCATCGCTTAGGGTCATTTCATGTACGAATGGCGAAAGCCGTTGTAAGCTAGGCTGTAAAATCTTGTTTTTCCCTAAGGCTGTTAGCTCTGCTGCATATGATTCTTGCTGAATTCTTGAGATAATTCTCCAAAAGGTTTGATTCAATTCTAAGGTAGGTATATGAATTACGCCTTCTGGTGTTAGAGTGATGTCCGGTTTGACTTTGTTAACGCTGCGATACATATACGATAGGATGCGTAGGATCCGTGTGTAGGAGAAACAATTGTCTATAATTTATATTTTATATTTTTTATTTGACAGAAATTCCTGGTGCTACAAGTGTATTCTTAATGATTATTGCACCAGTCACAAAAACATAAGAATCAGCGAACAATTACTTAATATTACTTATTATTATTATTAACATTAGTTATATAATTTAATTTTGTAGATAGAAATGTAATTTGACCCTAAATTGCGTGACACTACTAATACTCTTCAAGTTTGGTGGGAGTTGGTTCAACCGAACAGTGTTTACAAAAAATTGGCGTTAAGAGCTGGCTAGTGTATGGCGAATTGCGATGAGATTCAAAGTTCTCGTTGAGACGGCAAAACTTATTTTGTCATATAAATACGATGGTTGTCTAGTGCATATTATCTTATGTAATAGTAGCAGAGATCTATAATCAGTCCAAGTCTTAAAATCAAGGTCATATATCTGTCTGGCAAAGCATGTAATGTGGTCAGTTCTTTTCTTATTATACACATACCTAGCAATGTTATTAAGCGCTACATTAAGTCGTCTCTGAGAAGCAGCGTCACAGTTTCCGAATATTTCAATTCCATAACAAAGAGTGGGTGTCAAGTACGTCTTTGCAATAAGGAGTCTGAGATTAGTCGGCAAATAAGATTTAGTCAACGAAAGCTGTCTTAGTATTCCGTAGGTTTTTCCAGCGGCTTTAGTCACTTGTTCATTCCAGCTAAGAGTGTCATTAAAAGTTATACCTAGATTAACGGCTTGAGCAACATATTCTAAAGGGGTGCCAGCAATATTTAGTCGAGGTAGATTTGTGGTACTTAGTGACTTTTTATAAATTACTATGCATTTACATTTTGCTGGATTTAGTGATAGTCCGCTACGTTTAGCCCATTCATTAACATTCCACAAATCATTGTTACATATATCGACGCACTCATTTATTCTATTTAACGGACGGCTTACATACATCTGCACATCATCTGCATACATGTGGACATTACAATTACATATCTGGCAGGTCATTTACATATAATGAGAACAGAAGGGGACCAAGGACTGACCCCTGGGGGACACCTCGCTTAAGGTACAAAGTGGATGATATATCAGACTCCGAAACCACTGCCTGTCGTCTATCACAAAGGTACGATTTAATAAGTTTTAAAGCAGTATTTGCGAATTTATAGAATCTGTCTAGCTTCGTTATTAAGATATCGTGGTTAACGGTGTCAAATGCCTTGCTAAAGTCGAGTAGTGTTAAAAGAGTAACATTTCCGTTGTCTATTTGCCTTCTTATATCCTCTGTTATGTTTATTATTGCCGTGGTGCAACTTCTGTTCTTCCTATATCCTGACTGTTTATTAGTTAACATTAAGTTGTCCGTTAAAAATTTACATATTTGATTTGCTATTAACTGTTCTACTACTTTTGACAAAAATGGTAAAATTGAGATTGGTCAAAATTGATTGTTTCCTTTTGGTATAGGAATTATTTTTGCGAGTTTCCATATTTCTGGGAAAGTTGATGTCGTAAGGACTGTGTTGCAGATATGGGTAATGTGGGGTAGAATTTGTGGGGGGATAATTTTAAAAAATTTTGTATTCATGTCGTTCAATCCTATTGCATTAGACTTAATTTTAAGAACAGATTCAAGGACATCACACTGACTCACACACATAAAGTTAAAACTACTATCACAGTTACTATTCGGCATATTTTCAAGGTACGTATTATAGGTAGCTTCAGGTACTTCAGATTGCACAAAATTAAAATTGAGATCATTAACGTTGGCAGTTATTTTACATCGACTTTTTTGTTTACCAATACCAAACTTCCTGAGTTCACTCCAGGTTTGTCCAGTCAAAATAGCATCATTAAATTTCGCCGAATAATACGATTGCTTAGCTATCATTATAAGATTATTGACAGTTTTTCTTAAATATTTAAATCTTCGATGATGCTCTTCAGTCTTGTATCTCTTCCATTTTTTGTAAGCTGTATCCCGTTGTGAGATATGGCAGGCTATGTTCTGATCAAACCATGGTTTTTGAATCGGCTTAAGCAGTTTTCTACGCAAGGGTACACAGCTTTCAAATAGATTTCCAGTGAAAAGATGAAGTTGCTCTATTTGTGAATTAGCATCGGCAAGTCTATATATTGAGTCCCAGTCATACGATATAAATTGATCACTAAGCTGCCTATAGTCAATATTCTTAAAGTCCCTGTACCAAATAATTTCTTCACTTTGATGTGTTTTAAAGTCATATGTCAGGAAAATTAGATCGTGCTTTGAAAATACTGGCACTGAAATCTGATCATACAACATAATCTTTTCTTTTTCATTCACAAAGAATACGTCCAGTAATGTGTCAGTAGTTTTTGAAAAATGTGTAGGTATTGTTGTGTTCACAAGATCTAAGCCTAATGCAGCCATTTCATCTGCTAAATTTCTTTCTGTCAGCATATTACAATTAAGGTCACCAGTTATTAGAACGTCCGTAAAATTTAAAGATAAATTAGAGATAACATCAATCATATCGGAGTAGTCTGTATTACGATTTGGTCGGTATAGGCAGCCAATTAGCATTGTCAATTCATTTTGTATTCCCTTTACCTGAATAAAGAGATATTCAATTGCACTGTTAGGGGGATGTTTGCATATTACTTTTGATTTTAGCTTTTTGTTTGCATATATTGCAACACCCCCTGCATGGCCTACTCGATCCGATCGATATACGTCAAACCCATCATATAGAATCAACAAATCACTTAATTGGGGGACAAACCAAGTTTCTGACACGCAAACAACATCCACATTTGACGTTACAAACAAATATCTAAATTCTTCTAATTTCCTTAATAAACTTTGGGCATTTATATGACAAACTTTAATACCTTCTCTTTGTTTTGCCAGAACTCTTATCAAGGTTTTACTGTTGGTTGTGGTACTATTTATAAAGTTGTACATGATTAAAATTATGAAGTATTAGTTGTGCACGCAATGTACATATAACAAATAGTTTTGTATTCCTACTGTTCACAGAATTGCATATACTTAGTTTAAACACTTTGCTTCGCCTCCCTCTCTTTGCTTTACGTGCACTACGGCCCTACGTGTGAAAACAGCAAAGAGAACCTTACGCTTTTTCATAAGCATTGCCTCTTTAAATATTGCATACATTTCTTTGGTTAACTGCTCATTTATGTAAAAGGGAGTATGAGAGTCAATTCGTACTAATTGTAGTGTCAGTGGTTTCTTAGTTTCCCTACGGTATGCACCAGCTGCACGCAGCAGCGCCGCCTTATCACGCACGTGCTCCAATTTAACAATAATTGTTGGGTCAATAATTGTCTCTGGGCTCCGTTGCCTAATTCTAAAAATGTCCCTAACCCTCTGCGGTGGTGTTAAGTGAAGGCCAAAGCACAGATTAGCGAACATGGTCTTCAGTTGCTCACCTTCCTCATATGGAACACCATGAATCCGCAGATCGCAGGAAACCTCAGCATTTGCCTGAGCCAAACAGCGTGCCTCCAGCTTGCCCATCTGGCCTCGCAATGCCTGCGTTTCCTGGACCTCAGCACCCAGCTTCGGGATCCAACTTTCCATCTGCTTGACTCTGCCAGCCACCTCCTCTAGCTGATGCACTCGCTGGGTAAGTAGCTGAACATCAGCTGTCATGACACCCAGCTTCTCCTGAATCGCCTGCAGAACCCGCTGCTCAGATTGAAGAACACCTTCAGTGATGGCTTTGGTGATGGCCTTAGTCAGTTCCTCGAACTTCAATTCGATGAGCTGAAGAATCATAGGAGGAAGAGCGTCGGAAGTGTTTTCCGGTTTGGCATCGGAGCACCGTCCAGCCGCCAGGTCAGTAGCCGTTTTTTCGCGCTGACGTTTTGGTGGTGGGGCCATAGTTGCAGTGGTTGTTGTTATTTATAGCAACTACAATCCCCAATTGGCTATAAGTTTGTGTGTGTTGGTGTAGAATTTGTGTTTGTGTATTTTGTGCTTGGTGCACTTGCCGCTCAGCAGTAGTTTGTTTTTCGTTTGCGTATTACAGAAAAGTGAGTGAGCCGTATTTCAAATTGGCGCAAACTTGGCACGTTCACACGCAATTTTAAAGAGGAGATATTTAATTCAGTGATATTATATTTAAATAAAATATGTTTATTTTACGGAGAATTTTTTGGGTCGCCTTTCGATGTCGATAACGATAACGATAGTGTTTGTAATTTGATTCAATGTTGACGGCATCTGCGTTCCGTCTAGAGTTTTACAGACAAATGTAGCTTTCGTGCGAACTTCTATAGGCGACGGGAGTGGCTCAATTGGTTTTGGCCATTTGTCAGCTGAATGACGCAGAAATTCTGGCCCAGTTAGCCAGCTATTGGAGAGAAGATCCTTTGCGCGACATCCTCTGGACACAATATCGGCTGGATTCTTTGCTGAGGGGACATGTTGCCAAGTAATGTCGCCTTTGGTTTGTTGCAGCTCGGAAACCCGGTTGGCCACAAAGCAATTGAGCTTGGATGCGTGCATTTTCATCCACTGGAGTACAATTCTCGAATCCGTCCAGAAATAGATGTGTTTTACATACTTGTCCAATTTTGTAGCGAATTTCTGCCATGTTTGGTTGAGCAGCACTGCCGCGCAAAGTTCGAGTCTAGGGATTGATTGCACCTTGGTGGGTGCTACTTTGGACTTTGCGACAAGCAAATTAACTTGAACTCCATTCGAAGTCTCCGTTCGAACATACAGCCATACGCTCGTTCGGATGCGTCGGAAAATCCATGTATTTCCGATTTAGAAGTAAGGGATGTGTGGACAAATCGTGGGATCTGTAGATGCGAAAGATCCTGTAGATCCTGGAGTAGCTTTTTCCAACGTATGAGTAACTCAGAGCAAATTGGTGCATCCCACTCGAGCCCCTTTAGTGTCAGATCCTGCAATAAAATTTTACAGCGAATAATTACAGGGCTGATGAATCCAAGGAGATCAAACATTCGTGCAACGACAGACAATATTGATCGACGAGTATAAGGCTCAGCAGATTGAAACTTGAATCGAAAGACAAAGACATCTAAATTCGGCTGCCATGCAATTCCGAGCGTTTTTGTAACATCTTGGACGTTGGAATGATTTGAGGAGAATTGCTGCTGAATTTTGTGAGATGCAAGCCAGCCTTGGCCAATAGTCTTACGATGTCATCCTTTTTATGCTGCAGTTCTTCGATTTTATCTGCGCCAGTCAGCAAGTCATCGACGTATAAGTCGCTGCGCAATGTTGCTGCACCCACTGGATGTTTCTGTTCGTGTTCATCAGCGATATGGAAAAGTGCTCTTATGGCGAGAAATGGAGCTGCAGACATCCCGTAGGTAATTGTGTTTAATTCGTATGTCTAGATCTCATTTTCTGTATCAGATCTCCATAAGATTAGTTGAAACCGTCTGTCGTCCTTGTGCATAACAAATTGCCGGTACATCTTCGCGATGTCTCCAGTAAGTGCGTATCTGTTTAGACGGAATCTCAAAAATGTTGTTATTAAGTCTTGTTGAATTGTAGGTCCAACTGTCAATAGTTCATTCAATGATTGGTCAGAACTTGTTTTTGCCGAGGCATCGAATACGACGCGCAGCTGTGTTGTAAGAGACTCTGGTCTTAAAACACAGTGATGTGGGATGTAGAAGTGAGGTTTATTGACATCTACATTCTTTGCAAGGGACATATGTCCTAGAGATTCATATTTCTTCATGAATTGTACAAATGCCTTCGTTAGTTGATCGTCACGATCAAGTCTACGTTCGAGTGATTTAAATCTTGTCAGTGCATTCCTGTGTGAGTTTCCAATTCCATTAGGACTCACCTTGAATGGCAACCTGACCTGTATCCTGCCATCTTGTCTGATGGTGACAGTATCACGAAAATGATCTTCAGCGAGCTGCTCTTCTTCTGAGTATTTTGTCGGATTTGTTGTGTAGTCTTCAATTTCCCAAAATCGATTTAGTGACGACTGGAGAGTATCCTCTTTTAGTGTAAAATGGCATCGTTGGGGCTGCATAGATTTGCAGCAACCAAGATTTCCGCCAACAATCCATCCGTATGCAGTGTTCAGAAGAATAGGCATGCCTTCGCCCAATTTCATCTTGCCTTCTCGAATGGCATCAAAAAACCCTTCCGTATTGATAAGAATATGTATTTTATTAGGCTGAAAGAATTGAGGATCAGCTAACTCTACATTGGGTGGGAAGTTCAAGCATGATATGTCGTATCTTTGTGCAGGCTGCGTCGCACAAATTTTCTTAATCACCGAAAATGTTGAGGACCATTCAAAGTTCGAAACGCGAGATTTCAGTGTTGCAGAAACATTGAAGTTGATGGTTTGCCTGCCATCAGATATGCCACTCACTTCCTGATGCACTCGGCGCTTCTCGAGGTGCAACCTTTTTGCAGTTTCTTCGGTAATAAAACTTACCTCTGAGCACGAGTCTAATAGTGCTCGAAGTACGTGCCACTGGCCACTCTTGTCTCTGATTTGAACAAGAGCAGTCGGAAGAATGCCTTGTCTAGCAGTACGCGCAAGTAAGGTACTACTATTCAGTTGTGGAGGATTCGATGATGTGACCCCATGAGAAATCGTGTGTGTTGTGTTTGTACTTGGTGCTTGTACAAAGCTGTGCAAAAGGGTGTGATGCGCTGATCCACAAACTCTGCATCGTGATTTAGACTGGCAGTTGTTAACCCTGTGTCCCTTGTTGAGACAGTTAAAGCAAGCTGCAGCACTGCGTATTGCATCGTTGCGTTGTTGTAGAGATAATTCGATAAATGCTTTGCACCGACCTATATGGTGCCCATTTGATTGGCAGTGTACGCATTCTGCTGCCATGCTTACAAAAGTCTTTGAGCCCGATGGCTGCTTACTCCTTTGAGTCGAGTTGCGCTGTTCTGGTTGAGACGCCCTATGTCCTTCCAGAAATTGACAGCGGCGATTGAGGATATTGCAACAATCCTCCCATGTAGAAAGTTTTTCATAACTTTGCTTCTCATCGTACTTTGATTTAGTTTCAGCATCTACCTTAGACAGAACAATATGAATCAGCACCGAATTCATAATTTCCTCAGCAGATCCGATCGAGAGCAATGATCCCAGTATGGCGGACGCATTGTCTATGAGCCTTTGCAATGTCATCGCTTCCGGATGCTTCATTGCAGGCAGACCAAAAAGACTTGATATACATTCTTGAAAAATGAGAACGTTGTTGTCGTAGATTGGACGCGCGATGTCATCTGTTATCTGGAAAGATTGCACAACTTCTAGTGCAGATCCTGACAGACAACTCAACAGATAATTGAATTTATCTATCGTGGGTATGTGAGGGTCATTGTGTACTAAATTGTCGAATGAACTTTTAAACCGTTTAAAAGTTGCGTATTTGCCGTCGAAGTGAGGCAATCTAAGTTTTGGCAATCTATTCGTGTGAATAACTCCTGGACTTGTAGTGTTGTTTAAGTCGTCTGCTCCACATTGTTCATTTGATGGGCGCTTCTTCTGTATAAGTGATGTGAGGCTAACCTTAGCCGCAATGAATTGTTCCTCTTGATTTGCTCGTTCGCTATCTATGCACCATAAATTTTCTATTTGTGTCTGAATTTGAGTTAGCTGACGGTAGTGGGATTCTAGAATCTGGAGTCTACAAGTCAGCACGTCTGCATCCTCGAGAATTCCACTTGACTTTACCCTATCATGAATGTTTTTAATGTGTTTCTCAAACAGGGTCCGTTGGGAGCGAAGACTAACCAATTTTGCTTCATTTGTCACTGTTTGACTTGTCGAGGTTTGGTTTGTTAAGTTATCTTCGTTGTTACCCATTCTGTATCATGTATGTAGATAACCAGCAATGTCGATAAATTTATGTAGAGAACATTCAATGTAGAAAGCGAAATGCAGTAAATCTAAACAGCAGAACCAACATCCTTAGAAAACAGATCAACCTTTATTAGCTATAAATTTGCACACCTAAATTGTCTTGGATATTCTAATTCTGCTTTACCACGGCTGTGTCTTTACGATGTGCATATATATGTAGTTGCACACGCACTTTGGCTCGTGAGTGTACGTTTGATTCGACACCCTGTATAATGGAGCGGTGACGAATATGATGCAAAGTATAGCCAAGCAAAAACGAACGGGAAAACGTCTGGGTGTATAGAGACGAACGTACCGACATACATACAGATGTGCTTGTGTATGTATAAACGGTAACTCAAATTTTTGTGCTTTAGCGTTTGCCAAATTATTTGTGTGTACTTGCGGTTCTTTTTCAATGCCAGCTCTGCAAAGTGTGTGGAGAGTTGAAGAAGGGGGGTGAGGTAGCGATGTCCATGTGCCGGGCTAGGTTAGAGATGAAGTTTGGGATGCGTCTGTCACAATGGATCTGTGTGTGCGGTATACAAATCGCCAGTATACCACGTCCAATCGATCTTCAGATGATGCCTCAGAACTCCATACACCAATCTGCGAGCAGCCAATAATTTAATGAATTAAATGAATCCAAATGATCTCAATTGGACGACAACTTATCTGCCAGCAAGCTGTGTCCTGTCACGGTCGCCAAAATGTTGGCCGCTTTCTCGGCCAGGTAAATTGAGATAGGTGGATCTTCACTTGATCCGTTCAAATTCTTGACCTTCCAGAGTTGCTGTCAGGTGTGAAGGAAAATGCGTCGCTTCACGTTACAAATGACTCTTTATTCGTGGCTTCGTGCCGATGTTCGCTCTGTGGCGGTTCTATGCTTACTGATTAAGTGATATTTTACAAAGGTCTAATGAAGTAGAGAGAGTAATGCGTAGGATAAAGAGAGAGAATACAATGAGAGCAAGCCTGGCATTGCCAGCCTGTGGTAAATTCATACAATGATAGTGAGCAACTTAGAGAGTAGTAATCGATTTAAATATAAATTCAAAGGTAAACAGAAATTCAAATTTAAAGAGGTGTTCTCCTCCAACAGGCATAATACGACCCTCACGGTCGCCCTATAATTCACCCATTTGGGTAGTACCCAAAAAAATTGGATGCTTTAAATGAAAACGAGAGCGTAAGTTAAAGTCGGCTCTAACCGACTTCGAAATACCCGTTACTCACGGAAAGAAACGTTGAATAGCCTTCCTGTGTGTCTGAGGCAGGACAGCCGAAAAGTATGCAACATTTTTTTAACTCGGCTATTTATTATCCGATCTTGATGAAACTTGGAGGGCTTATAGATGTTGCGAATATTAATATAAGTTTTAAATTTGAGATCGATATCTCAAAAATTGTGGGAGTTATTCAACATTTTTTATTGTGGGGGCGGGGGTGGGCGTGGCAAACATTTGAAATAAACTTGATCTGCGTGCAGACAATAGGAGTCTACATTTCAAAATTGAGTGCTCTAGCTCTTCTAGTCTCTGAGATATAGGTGTTCAAACAGACAGACGGACAGACGGTCAGACGGACAGACGGACATGGCTATATCGACTCGGCTGTTGATACTGATCAAGAATATATATACTTTATATGGTCGGAAATGATTCCTTCTGCCTGTTACATACATTTGCACGACTTTAGTATACCCTTTTACTCTACGAGTAACGGGTATAAAAAGTACAGAATAGTACAGGAATATAGGAAGATAAATACCATTACTATTGCGGACAAATATCCCATTCCAGACATTAACGAAGTTCTGGCCCAGCTGGGAAAGAATAAAATCTTCTCAGTAATCCATTAAGAGAATCAGACATCGAAAAAACGGCTTTCTCAGTCAACAACGGCAAATACGAATACACACGATTGCCTTTCGGACTGAAAAATGCTCCCGCAATTTTCCAACGCGCCCTTGATTACATCCTAAGAGAACACATCGGCATAAGATGTTTCGTCTATATAGACGACATTATAATTTTCAGTGAAAGTGAGGAAAAACATCTTTGCGATATTGAGAAAATTTTCGAAACTCTCGAAAAAGCAAATATGAAAGTTCAACTCGACAAATGCGAGTTCCTTAAGACAAAAGTTGAATTTCTAGGGTTCATTGTCGCTGAAAATGGGGTGAACACAAATCCAAAAAAAGTCGAAGCAATTCTCAATTTTCCAGCTCCTAAAACCATCAAAGATCTTCGCTCATTTTTAGGACTATCGGGGTATTATCGCCGATATATCCAAGACTACGCCATATTGGCAAAACCCCTCACAGCCCTTTTAAGGGGGGAGGGAGGACGTTTGTCCAAACACAAATCCAAAAAAACAAACATTAAGCTTAGTAAGGAAGCCTTAGAGGCGTTCGAAAAACTAAGAAAGACTCTCACCACAGACGAGGAAATGTTGACATACCCAGACTTTACCAAACAGTTTCAACTAACAATAGATGCATCCGACTTTGCGATAGGAGCAGTTTTAGCTCAAGAAGACAAGCCGATCATTTTCATATCCAGGACACTTAACCAAACAGAAGAACATTACTCCACAAATGAAAAAGAAATGTTGGCCATTGTTTGGGCCCTGAAAGCACTAAGAAATTATCTGTACGGACAGGCCAAGGTCAACATTTTCACAGATCATCAGCCCCTAACGTACGCACTCAGCCACAAAAACCATAACAGCAAAATGAAAAGATGGAAAGCCATACTGGAAGAATATGACCAGGAACTCGTTTACAAGCCAGGAAAGGCAAATGTTGTAGCAGACGCACTGAGAAGGCCGCCTCTGCATACGACATCAGTAATAAATTCGATATCAGCAACAATACACAGCAGCGATAGCTCGTTAGAAAATCATATTCAGATGGCAGAAGAGCCGGTCAATGTATTCAAAAAACAAATTGTGCTTAAGATAGGCGAGGAATCCTCGTATAATTTCGAAATCATATTTTCCACATACCACAGACATACTATTACCGAAAGCTCATTCGACTCGCAAAAGTTAATAAACATTTTAAAGGCACGTCTTAACCCCTCAGTAATCAACGGCCTACATACCGAAGAAAGGATCCTGGGTCGAATTCAAGAAATCTATCCCATCCACTTCTCCAATTATAAAATTCTATTTTCAATCACTATGGTTACAGACCTTATAGACGAAATCGAACAAGAAAATGCTATAATAAAAGAAGACAAAAGAGCACACAGAAATAGTTTGGAGAACAAAAGACAACTTCTTGAAAAAGCCTATTTTCCCCAGATGCAGGCAAAAGTTAAGAAAATAGTTCAGGAATGCAAGGTTTGCAAAGAGCAAAAATACGAAAGACACCCTAACAAGCCACTACTCCACCACACTCCCATGCCAAAGTACCCAGGTCACATAGTTCATATCGACCTATACTTAACTCAGAAACAAGTAGTGCTGACAGGGATCGATAAATTCTCAAAATTCGCAGTAGCCAAAGTAGTGAAATCCAGAGCTACCCAGGATATCAATCGGCCACTCAAAGAAATGCTTATTGGCTTTGGAATCCCCGAGGCGATAGTAATGGATAGTAAAAAATCTTTAAATTCTAACCCAATAATTAGAATGATGCAAGATCAGTTTAACATTGAAGTCTACCGAGCACCACCGTACAATAGCCTCGCAAATGGTCAAATTGAAAGCTTCCACTCCACTCTAGCCGAGATTATGAGATGTCAAAAAGCAGAAAAAACACACGTCTCTTTCGAGGATCTCCTTGACAGATCTATTTGCAAATATAATTACTCCATCCATTCAACAACTACCCGAAAACCTGTTGAGCTATTTTTCGGAAGACGCGTCGCTAACGACCCGCGCTTATTACAGAAAGAAAGAGAGGAAAACACAGATCAGCTAGCGCTCAAACAACAGAACGACATAGACTACCATAACAAACGCAAACAGATGAGACAAAAGCGTAAGTTAAAGTCGGCTCAAACCGACTTCGATATACCCGTTACTCATGCATAGAAATGTTTAATAGCTATCCTGTGTGCCTGAGGTGAGACAGCCGAAAAGTATGCAACATTTTTTTACTCGGCTATTTATCATCCGATCTTGATGAAAATTGGAGGGCTTTTAGATGTTGCGAATATAATCTTAAGCTTTAAATTTGAGATCGATATCTCAAAAATTGTGGGAGTTATTCAACATTTTTTATTGTGGGGGCGGGGGTGAGCGTGTCAAAAATTTGAAATAAACTTGATCTGCGTGCAGACAATAGGGGTCTACATTTCAAAATTGGTGGCTCTAGCTCTTCTAGTCTCTGAGATCTAGGTGTTCATACAGACAGACGGACGGACGGACAGACGGACATGGCTATATCGACTCGGCTGTTGATGCTGATCAAGAATATATACTATAGACTGATCCACATGGTGGACCTGGAAGAATACCAGCAGACACTTGACACTGAACTCAAAACATTTGACCCATTACTTCCGTTCGCTCAAGAAGAACTTAGTAAGACACAAAACTTATTAAACAAGCTAGTTGTCAGGAAACGAGACAAAAGACATATCGACTTTATAGGAACCGCTTGGAAGTGGATAGCAGGCTCCCACGATAATAATGACTTTCAAATAATAAAAGAAAAAATCAATAACGCATTGCAAAATAACAATAATCAAGTCATCATTAACAGACTTATAATGGAAAAAATAAATAACATGACTCATACAACGCAAAATATAATGAGCAGCATTAAATTCGAAGGTAGCACTCAAAGAGAAATAGGAATGGTTCTAATGTATCAAATCCAAATTTTAAAAGACGAGATCCTAAATCTCAATTACGCGATACAATGGGCAAAAGCCGACATCGGCAATCCCCACATATTAAGTGAACAAGAAATTAAAAAAGTAAAAGAAATAATAGAAAATAGAAAAAAGAAAAAATAGATTCCATACATTAATCTTGAAGAAGCAATGCAAATAGCTGACGTAAGCATCGCAAGCAGTGGTTCGTCACTTATATACATTATCAAAATTCCAATTACCGAAAAAGAATTTTGTGACGAGATGCTAATAAAACCTATTAAAAGGGGTCAATTTAAATAAAATCGAAAACGAAAATGTAATAAGATGTACGAACAAACTACTATTAGTAAAAACCACTTGTAAAACTTATAACGAAATCAAAATATGTAGAAATAATAACATCGTAGATATCACCAACTCAACTTGCCTACCAAGCTTACTAAAAGGCAAACCAACCACCTGCAAAAGAATCAACAACCAGCACATACCCAACATCGAAAATATTCAGCCTGGCATCATTTTACTCAACCAATTTACCGGCACCATTAAAATGGACGAGGAAGTAAAAACACTAAACGGTACCTTCATCATAAAATTCAGCAACGCCACCGTAGTAATCAATGGACAAACATATGTGTCTAAAACCTCAACAGACTACAAACTGTAGGAGCCAGCTGGCTAATTTGTTTACTTTGACTCGAGCATGGCCCACTGTGCCACTCCAACATTACAAACCAAAATGTGTTCATCCACTCTGTGGCTGCGAACGCAAAGCAACATACATACATATCAGCAGTTCACTTCTCACGTTTTGTAAATAAATCGTTCCATCTCACTTACTCTTACGCAGTATAAGGGACGGAAAGTTTTCGGTTGTTTTAGCAAGCGCGTTTTCTTATATGTGAAGGAGGAATAAGCGAAGATCAGACGATTTTACCGTTGGAATTCGATTGGAGACTTTTTGTTCTCTGCTCTGTCTGCGCTAAGCAACGAATTGGTTCAAGGGCAAGCAGACGCGTGGCGTTGGTTCTATTCATTTTGAGATGCGCTAGAGTGCACACGTAAAATTTTGATTGCAATTTAAAAAGCAAGTGACTAACGCTGATCAAGCAATGAGGTTATATAACCTAAAAACGTACAGTTGTACCTGCCCCAAGCTTCCTCGGGTTACCCAGTCTGAATCTACTTCTGTGCTCAGAGATTGTGGAATATAGAACGTGAATACAGAACTATTCTGATTGCTCAGGTTTTGTTTAACGTGGCATTTTCCAAAGGTAGGATTACAACCACGGTACCCTAATATGCACATGAATGTGCATATGGTACGGTGAGTCTGGAGTTGTGACGACAGACTAGCGCCCCCAGGAGACCGAAATCCCCCAGGTACCAATTGAATGTCTGCTCGTCGGGAATCACAATCCCCCTTGGTGAGGGGCGAGGCTTATCTAAAACCTCTGCTGGTCTATGGGTCACAGCACCCGGCTGATACGCAGTCCCACGTCGAGCCTCAACTAAGACTCTACCCGCGATTTAGGTGTCAACCACAGCCACCACGATACTCCCACAAGGGGGCCGACCTCAATGAGTAGCCTTGGAAACTACTCAACCTGTGGTACCGATAAGCTCGGTGGGCCCTCCCCTTTTGGCCCCGACAGGCACCGGAATGGGGAGCACCAGGAGGATTTTGCCAGTTTCGGCCTAGCCCGGGACTGGCAGCCCTCTCACCCGCAAGGGATCCAGCAACTGCAACCTCCTCGTGAAGACAGCTTCCGCGTACACCGCTAGCAGCCTCATCCTCTCCTGTGTCTCCGGAACTCCAGACACAATCCAGACGCCATTCTCGTGCCTTACTCCAAGTCCATCGAGGTCTCGCAAGTCTGCATACAAGGGGCAGACACATAGCACGTGCTGCCAGTCCTCCAGATCCGCACCGCATGGACATGCGGGTGTTTCACTGAGATGCCTTGCGTGTAAAAATGCAGTCAGCGATCCATGGCCAGTCAGCAAGAAACCAGCGCGTAGCGTAAGACCAAACTTACGCTCGCTGAAGACGAAGCTTACATCCGGGAGAAATTGGTGGGTCACTCGTCCGTGATCGGCACCGTCATCCCATCTGCGCTGCCACTCGCGCAGTAAGCATTTGTCCAGCCGCGCCATCCTTTGCATCCAGTTTAGACCCGTCAGGTCTTCACGGTGTAGCCAATCGCCTTCCTCCAGCGGGTAGTCACGATTCAATTTGAACCTGACAGCCAGTCGCATGGCTGTTAGATCAAATGGGGGAGCTCCAGCAAGTACCTGCAGTGCGACAGTGGACACTGTTCGGCATACCGGTAGGCATCCAAGCAGGATGAGCCTCTGGCATGATATGAGCCGCCTCCTGGCAACTACTTGCTTCGTAAAGCCATACCAAACCGAGGCACCAAATAGTGCACAAGGCACCATGAGTCCGGCATATATGGTCCGCTTGTCGCGAGGACTGACACCCCAGTCGACTCGCAGTACGCGTACCAAAGCGCCAACGACTCCAGCCAGCTTATCACGTAAAGACGCGATGTGCGGGTGAAAACTCAACCGCTATCGATATTTGTCGGCATATGGTAGGCTTGCTCCAGCAAACCGTACCAATGACCGCCTATTCGGTGATAATGCACCTTTCAGCAGCATGACAGCCGTCTTGCTAGTAGAAACGGATACACCGACTTCTACTCCCCATGCTCCTACGATGGACATCAACTGCGCTCCTTTCCTCTCCAGTTCAGCTCGGGAATCTCCCTCGATGAAAAGCAGCAAATCGTCTGCATATGCGCTGAAAACACAGTGTGGTTCCAGACGCTGGAGAAGCGTGTCCATCACGAGGTTCCATATAAACGGATCACTGACAGACCCCTGTGGGCAACCGCTTGTCACCGGAACAGTGACTTCTCCATACCTGCTGACAATACTTGCGCACCTGCCAGAGAAGAAGCTTCTCCACAAGCTGGCTTCTCGGCAGCCGGAGTCGATCAATCTGCGCAGCGCGGCACTCCACTCCACGTGGTCGAAGGCTCCCTTGAAGTTCACGAAGATTCCGAGCACATATCTAGCCGGGCTGGCTGCGACAGTGCTCACGACGTGTCTCCAAGCGTCCTCCACACAGCGTCCTGGACGAAATCCAAATTGCCATCTGCAGCCATCCTGAAGAACCTCCTTCATCCGATTCACCATGATCCCCTCAAGCACCTTGCCAAAAACAGGTAGCAGACAGATGCCACGATAAGAGGCAGGATCGCTCCTGTCCTTATCTGGCCCTTGAGTAGTGCCACTACTCTCGGGCGCTTCCACTCAGTGGGGAAGTATCCTTGGGCCACGCAGCGGGAAAACATCGCTGTCAGGTGCTGAGGAATTGCACGCCACAGCGCCTTGAAGAGCGTACCAGTGATGCCGTCCATGCCAGGAGAGCGCCTGCTCTTCAACCTAGCGACACAAGCATCCACCTCGAAGGCTTCGAGGGCACGAGGAGCCTCGTCTGGGATGGCTATGTGCGTATTCGACTCCGCAACTGGAAAAAAGTTACGGAGGAGCACACCCGCGCAGTCGTGCCATGTTACGACTAGCCGGCACAGGAGCAAAGCTCTTAACTGTGTCTGATGGGTCACGCGTCACCACAACAGTAATGATGTTGTGGTCGCTAAGGTCCCATTCGTCCACTCTCCAGTCATATGCAGCCCACATAGACGCTGCCTCGTTGACGATCGTCACGATGTCGCTCTGGCCTCTGCGACTTTCAAACGTGAATGTCTCACTGGCCTCGTTGAGTACACTGGCTCGGCTTCTGAGTAACCACTCAGACAGCAGCTCACCCCTGGCGAGCATGCTCGGAGACCTTACTGAACCACATGGGGGACACTGCGTTCGCGTCAAGGCCAAAGATGACAGGAGTGCGCTGCCTAACAGCAGCACTGCATCTAAGTACGAGAGGTACGGCTCCAGTGGTTCGTGGAATTGACAGTAAGCGGAGCTCAGGAAGATAGAACCAAATCTTCCAGTGACGCTCACGCATATGCCAAAGTCGGTGATCAGCGGTTGTATTGGCATGCAGATGGCGTCTGGATCATCTATGATGATGGCAGCCTTTTTTCTCGAGTCCGCGAAAACTCGCATCCCGGATGGGAAGCCCGTTATCCTTCCTCCTCTGTCCACGTAGGGCTCCTGCACAAGTGCAATCGAGTGGCCTGAGTCGCGCATGCGGACTCCGAGCTCGATCGTCGCAGCTCGGCCACGACCACAATTTGCTTGAATGAAGCTAAACATGTTAATGTCTAGCTGCCACTCTCGCTAGCACCGCAGCGTATATGGGGCACGTCCCCGAGAGCATGTGATGCCCATCAGGTAGCCTCCTCTGTCTGCAATTCATGCAGCTTACCTGCTTGGTGCACTTCGCGGCAGTGTGGCCAATGTCACCACATTGACGGCATGTGGCGTCTTTCGAACGGCACTGAGACACCTTGTGGTCGAATCCAACGCACCTATGACAAGCATAGGTACGGACGAGCGACCGGCAACGGAACGAGAACCACTTGATGTAGACCCGTCCGGTCTCCTCAAGTACGGCCAGTCCGCTCTCGTCCACCTCCAGCGTCAGATTGACTCTGTCGCCATCAGTGATGGACCAAGGCTTCGTCTCCATGTGGACTTTCCTCTTAAAAGCTGCCATATCCAACTGCTCCTTGAAGTGGTTCACATAGAGTTCCTCCATGAACTCCTCCGGCGAAATGCTGGTGTCCACATCGAACACTGTGATCCTCGGGTTGGGGCTCCGGTTTCGCTGGACATCTAGGCCAACTTCTGCAATCTTGGCGTTTGCGACCACCCTCTTCATCTCACTCTTGGACGGAGTGCGAGTGATGGCTCCACCACGACGCAGCTCGCGCACATCGTGGACTCGGACGCCAAGGGTTGGAGCCACTTCCTTCAAAATCTTATCTGCCACTTGCTTCCCCGTGATCGCGGGGTCCTGGCTGGTCACCACAGCAGACCACGTCTGAACTGGCTTGTTCATCCGTGGGGCAGCTGTGGGTACAGCCTGAGCGGCGGCAGGGGCGACAGCATAAGGGGCAACCGGGTGTGCGGGCACCTGCACCTGCGAGGTGATCTCCAACGCCGAATTTCGCAGCAGCATCGCTACGACGAGCTCGTCATAGCGCGCAATCGCTGCATGAACGGCGTGAGCAGCTTCGGCTTCCATCCTTCCTCGATATACTGCATCTTTCACGCTCAGCTGTACGGCGGACAGCTCGGCAAGTACTGCCGACGCGCCCTGGGCAACAATGCTCGTCGCCGGGCAGCGCGGAGCATCAACCAGAGCGCGGGCAGCGGCAGCAGCGTTAGCAGCAGGCATCGCAGTGGCCGGAACAGCACTAGTAGCAGCGTCACTGGCTGCGGCAGCAGCGGCGGCAGAGGTTCGGCCAAGGGGGGCGGCAGGAGCAACAAAAGTGTGCTCATATTCGTCAACAAGGGTGGCCCTCTTGGACTGCGCCCAATTGGTCAGCGATGACTCCGGCGACTCTTCTGGCGCCTTTCCTCGCTTCTTTCTTCCTCTGCGGGAACCACGGATACTCGTCGAGCTACCCTCGCTCATGAGGCTGGCCAAGCTCGAAGCGCGGCTCATCTCTCCCGGCGTCGGCGTCTCGCTCATTTCTGAGCTGTTACAAAATTGTAACCCGAAACACGTACCGGGGATAGCGACCTCTATCGGTGGTTTTCGAAACGTTTATCCGCGACACGAACCGCTAGTTCGGCCACGCACCAAACGCACGACAGCGGTCGAAAGCTGGCTGGTACAGCGACCGCGGACACAAGCCCATAGCCGAGACACAACCCGCACGCACGCTGTGTTAGGCTCACCGATTTCGCACTTAGAGTACCGCAATGTATTTTATGGCTTTGTTTACGCCAAACTACGCGACGATGGCTTTGCTTATCAGCAAGTACCGCAAACGTTCGCAATGTAAACAAAGACTTCTGTGGACAGCGAGTCTTATCTCACAGAAGTTGGGGCTCCGGTAGGCAATCACAACAAAAAACACAAAATCGACGAAATAGAACGTGAATACAGTGTGCCAGTGCGCCACAAGACTTTGTTACCGGCCGGTCTCTGCCCACCGCGCTTTCGCACCTGCCTCCACCTGCATATTGCGTGGCCGGTCGGTGCATCTTTATGCTGGCGAAGATTTGGTCCACATTTCCTTGGTGGAACCGCTCGAGATTTCGGACAGCAACTACAAGGCAGATTTGAACGATCGGCGCTTATAGATGCCCAGAGGAGCACCCTCACCCCGTTAGGGCTTACGGAGCCCACAGTTTGGTGTAAAAGAACACGAAGGAGAGCCGCCGTACCAGCCAAGAAAGCATGCTGTCTCCCTCTCAAAAGAGAGCGCTCTCAGCTATTTGTGGCGTTGCCATCTTTAAATTTTCTTTATCCATTTAAATTTTTTTATTATTTTTGTGCTACATATATTTGTATGCGTTTAAAGTAACTTGCGTAGCTAAAGTAACGTAATTGAATCTAACTGCTAAGTATGCTAAACGATTAGAAGCAATATGTACCCAATTGCGGTATATACTTTTAGTATTAGAATTTGATTTTGTCCACAGCAAACATCGTCAGCGTATCGATGGGCCCAACTAGCACGAGGATGGATTAAAGTATCTGTGAGTAACGCTTGGTAAAATATTGAATATATACTATTAAACGGCAGCCTTCCGCTGACCCATGAGTTGAATTTATATATATACATACCTACATGTATACCCCAATACCTCTATTAATTCAGACATCATGAAGTTTTCATATAATATTCCCTAGATATAAGTCTCATATCTATATATAAGTTCTTTTACCGTTGAAATATCTAAGGCAAATGAAGTTCCTTTATGGTTGCGTTAGGAATAAATGAATTATAACGTTTATCTGAAATGATTTGGTAGTTATCTTTTCGTCGGTTCGTCGCCGGTACAACATGGAACCACAAGCATGTATAGTAGTTGAATGATCAGTTAAGAGGTCTAGCAAAAGGGTGGCCAGAAAATTGTTTAATGCGCTACCAAGGTAGGGTGGGTATAGACTAGGTAATAATTTACATCCTTAATACCCTAACCGCTGATCTGCCATCCTTACGGTCCCCGCCTCAACATGTGTGGTATCTCTATTTTTTGTGTAATACCCTAGTTTTGATTGTCTTGTAATTTTCCGTAAAGTGCACTTATTATTGTGATAGAGTGTCGTATAGAAGGACGAGGAAAGAACCCAAACCCCATCCGGCGAGCAGAGACCGAAGAACACAAGAAGTGCACGACCTCCAACCTCCTCTAGTAAAAAGGAATTTTATTCTCGCTACGCACACGCTACACAAATGGCGCCCAACGTTCGGGGCATAAATGATAGAAAAGATAAATGATTTCAACGTTAAGCTTTTACAATAGAGCAACTAACGCTGAATAATTGCTGCTCAACACAGGACTCGACTGATCAGAAAGTCGAAAGACAGCAAGATTATCCTTATCGAAGAAACGGGAGTTCAGTCTAGAGAAGTCTTAGCACTAACACCAGGAATCAAAATCCGTCAGTCAGTCTCACGACTATTTGTTCTACTCTAACCATCCAACTTAATTTAAGTTTTGTTTTCAAACCATGTGGTCACTTTAGCGATTTAAAGTTAAGGAGGTCAGGATTTCAACTTTTGGAACTGCGATTGCAATTCGATATATTTGCGGATTGGTCGACCAGAGCAATGAACCTGATTCTTAATATTAACATTTTGGTCCTAGAATTTTCACATTTGAACTAGGAGGTAAACATTTTATTGATACGTATGCAAACATTTGGGACCTCAATACTCGGAAATACGATTTAAATTCGGTATACTTCGGATTAATTGACCAGGTTGAACCCAATGCATATTGCAGCGAATTCATAGAACTTACCTATTTAGAACCAAGTCTGTTTCTGTAATCTAGTGTCGTACTCGGAACAGCAAGCGCCTAGAGAGGTATTTGGGAGCTTGACCAGTGCGAATACAGGACGTCAGGACAGATCGATAGAATCTTTTATTTTTTTATTTTTTTTTTTAACCGTAGGTAGGCATAATCAGCAAATTATACATGCAAGTGATTTCATAATTGGAAAGCGACAAACCAAAAAATTTCATGAAAAGTAGTTTTGAGTAGTTTGTAAATTTAGCTATGCCACTCCATCATAGTAACGAAAATATTACGGAAGCTCTCCGGGAGCAAGATTTATTTTGTGGAGTTTGCAATGAGGTATTTAATTTAAAGGATCTCACTGCAATATCACCTTGCAAACACAAATTTCACAAGCATTGCATTGAAGATGATTAACGAAACGTGAATATATGTCCCGTTTGCAATCAAGAGTGTACTCTTCAGCAATTTTCAGTCTCAAATAGTAACCTGGTGGCAGAGGTAGGTGAAACAGCTGGTGAAGCAGGCGCTTTGTCTCAGGCTAGTCAGCCAAACCAATTGTTATCGAACTTAAACAATTCTCAAACCAGCCAGGCGTCTTCTAAAAATGCTCGAGGTGGAGGAGCTGCTCGAGGTAGAAGCAAAAATGTTCAAAAAGGGATGTCGACTAGGCATACAAACCGCAGCTATCAAAGACCAGCTACGGATAGCAATAACTTGAGTACAGACTCAAGGATACTCCCAGCCTCAAATGAACCACAAGTAGAGGTTGACAAATTAGTACAAGCAGCTGTACAGTCACAGCAACAACAAATCATGCAGAACTTAACTGACTTTATTCAGTCGCAGTTTTCATCTTTGCACGTCAGAGCAAATGGGCTTGAGGGATCCAGTCCCACCAGTTTCTGCAAGCCGATCTCTCAGACCGAGGCAAGATCGCGCACGGAAGTCCAAACGGAAGGGGCATCCCGTCATAATAGCGACTCGACCCGATCTTCGACTCGATCTACGACCCGATTTACGATCCCGACAGAGAAAGTGTCAAGCATTATTCAAAATTGGCAATTGAAATTCGATGAATCGAGAGAAGGCCTGCAAAGCGCGGACTTTCTCTATAGAATCCAGGCTCTGACTAAACAGAATTTGCAGGACGATGATAACCTTTTGTGCGATCATTTGCATCTGCTCTTTAGGGGCAAAGCAAATGAGTGGTTTTGGAAGTTTCACCAAAACAATCCCAAATTCAAGTGGGAAAAGTTCAAAACAGAATTTAGCTTGAAGTTCGAAGATGTTGATACCGACATGGATGTTTGGGACTTAATCAATTTCAGACGACAAGGAGAAAGGGAATCATTTGAAGAGTTCCAGTTCGCAGTTGAGAAATTGGTAGAGCGTTTACGTAATACTATTTCGGAAGTGTCCCTGGTACGTCTTCTTATTCGAAACGCTAAAACCGCACTGCGATATGAACTTATGCACTTTGGCATTAGCACCTGTTGTGAAAACTCAGAAACTAATTGGAAATAATAACACTTTGTTTTAACTTTATTATTTTATATATTTATGTATTTAAATTCAAAGCTCTTTTCAATCGCAACACCGCCGCCACACGTACAGTTCTCGAAGTCAAAAGGAAAGAAGAAGAGCAAATATTCAAAGTGTGACCAATCTATGTGTTGGATCAAAATACACAATCAAGTGCTGTAAAATAGTATTTTTGATTTTGAATAGGGGTATTCAACACGCCCCTCTCAAAAAAAAACATTCATAATTATTTAACAGAACTCAAAAAACAATATTCATTAGCAATTATCATTGACTTATTCTAATGTGGCTGGTGTGCATTTCGGGATATACATCTGATCCAGCATTCGCTGCAAGGATGCGGGGAAAACCCAGAAAAACCCGATCAGATCACTTTCAAATATTTTAACAACTTAAATACAATATTTAATATTCAGCATCGACGAACAAATGGATTAGCCATCCTGAAGTAATCCCATCTTGTCTCGTAGTTCCACAAATCTTGCAGCAGGCAGCGGCTTAGTAAAAATGTCAGCAAGTTGATTCTCTGTAGAAATATACTCAAGACATATAACATTATTTTCCACTTGCTCTCTAGCAGAATGATATTTAATATCAATATGTTTTGATCGTTTATGACATGAGGGGTTGTTCGCTATGCTGATACAGCCTTGGTTATCTTCATAAATTTTAATGGGTCTTTCAAGCTTGATATTTACACTGTTTAGAAGGGATTTTAACCATAGAGCTTCTCTTACAGCTTCAAATAGGGCCATGTACTCAGCTTCAGTTGATGAGGCTGCTACTGAACTCTGTCTTTTTGTGTTCCAACAAATTAGGTTTGAATCGAACATTTGAAATAAATAGCCCGTTGTACTTTTCCTATCAATCTCATTACCACCCCAGTCAGAATCTGCATAACCAACTAATGTATTTTCAAATGCTGCATTCTTCTTAAAAATCAACTTCATATTGATACTTCCCTTTAAGTATCTAAGAACTCTTTTTAAACTTTGCCATAACTCTGAATTATTTTTGCTACCAAATCTGCTTAAGATATTTACTGCAGTAGCTAAATCTGGACGTGTACATAGCATTACATACATTAGGCAACCAATTAGGTTACGACATGGCGCATTACAGTTTTCATCTGAGTTAAGCGACTCATAATTTAGTTTGTTTGTAAAGGGGTACTGACTGCATTGCAATTATCCATATTAAATTTACTTAAGATCCTTTCAATATAAGCAGACTGACTTAAGAAAATTTTATCTTCATACATTTCTATTCTTATACCAATAAAATGTCGTATTTCTTTTAAATCGGTCATTCTAAACTTTTCCATTAAATACTTTTTGAAATTATTCATTCTTTCCATGTTTCCTGTTGCTATTACCACATCATCAACATATAACAATACATATATGTTTTCCTTGATATGACCTCTGTCAAGGATATATATAAAGCGATCTACCGGAGAGTTTGCAAACTCACATTCTCTCAATGCGTGCTCAAATACTTCAAAGCAGCATCTAGCTGCTTGTTTGAGCCCATAAATTGCCTTATTCAATTTACATACATTTTCACCACTGCATGGTACACCTTGAGGAAGTTGCATGTATATTTCCTCATTCAACGTGCCATTTAAGAAAGCTGTTTTAACATCCATTTGATGGACTTTCAAATTATATTGAACTGCTAATGATAATATGAATCTAAATTTGAGATTCTAGCAACAGGAGCAAACGTTTCATCATAATCGACTTGGTATTTTTGAGTAAACCCTCGTGCAACTAGTCTCGCTTTGTATTTTATTGGATTTCCTAGTTCATTATATTTAATAGAAAATACCCATCCACTATCAACAATGTTTTTGTTTTCTGGCTTCTTTGTAATTGTCCAGGTATTATTTATTTCGTGAGCACTTAACTCTGTTTTAATGGCTTCCTCCCAAAGTGATTTATCGTTTCTGTATTTTATTTCATCAAATGTATTTGGGACATCATTAAAAATAGTATGCGCATTCAATATATATTTATTCAAACTATTATCGTCTTCATTATAGGATATCTGTGGCTTTGTTTTTAATCTCTCACTTGTTTTATTAAATACTTCGATATCCTTATTGTTGTTGTCAATGTCATCAATTATAATTGGATTCTTATCAGATGCAATTTTACTTGACTGCTTAGCTGTTTTACATTCCGGACTCTCATTCGGGAAATTTGATTACTTACTTTCATTCAGGAGATCGCTTTGTGTTATTTTCCTACTTTCATTCGGAAAATTTACATGATCACATTCCTTACTTTGATTCGGGAGATCGGTTTGCGTTATTTTCCTACTTTCATTCGGAAATTTTACATGATCACATTCCTTACTTTCATTCGGGAACTCTGTTTGCTTTATTTCCTTACTTTCATTCAGGAAATTTTTATTATCAGTTTCCTTACTATCTTTCAGGAAGTCTGTTTCATATTTGACAGCTCTAGAATGAGTCATATTGGTCTCATCGACAACAGCATCCCTTGCAACAATAAATTTTTCATTTATAGCATCCCATAATTTAAAACCATTTTGTTCATAACCAACGAGAATACTTTTGAATGATTTATCATCAAATTTTCCTTTTTTATTTTTATCGTGCACATATACAGTTGAACCAAACACTCTCAAATGTTTTAATATGGGCTTTCTATTGTGCCACATCTCGTATGGGGTCGTTGCACTATCGCCAAGTGCTCTGCTGGGAATTCTGTTAACCAAATATGTTGCAGTTAACACAGCTTCACCACAGAAACTTTTATCCAACTTTGCACCATTTACCATGGCACGAGCTTGTTCAGTAATGGTTCTTATCATTCTTTCTGAAAAACCATTTAATTGAGGTGTGTGTGGCACTGTCAAATGATAAGTAATCCCTTTCTTAACACAAAACTCACGCATCTCATTGGACAAGTATTCTCTACCATTGTCAATATACAAATTAACAATCTTGAGATTAAAATGTGCCTCACTCTTCGCTACAAAATCTTTAAACATATTAAATACCTCTGACTTGTATTTCATTAAATAAGTTACACAGTAATGTGTAAATTGATCTACGAAGATTACGTAGTAGTTTTTGTCATTTATAGTTCCTGGTGTAATTGGGCCACAAACATCTGAATGTACCACAAATAGCGGTCTCTTAATATGGCTTTTATCTTTAAATTGTTTGAATGGCAGCCTAGCTTGTTTTCCATTTCAACAAGCTTCACATATTTCATCTGACAATTCTAAGCTATTAAGAAGACTGTTGTCGGTAAAGAGATTTTTTCGTTTAATTTCTTGCAATTTACCATTGCTGATATGACCAAACCTCTCATGCCATAATCGGTAATTATTTTTACTTTTCGCATTTACAGTATATGCTTGAAATTTAATAATTGGTATATTATTCAACATACCTGAATTTTTGAAAACTATTAACCCATTTTTGGATATAGTAACACCATTCCTGTCAAACTCGATTGACATTCCTGCCTCTTGCAGTCGCTTTACAGATATTAAGTTTCCTGCAGCCTCCTTGCAGTAGAGGACATCCTCCAGTGTTATTTCATGTCCATTGTGCAGCCGCACAATACCACGCTTAGTTGCGTATATAAATTCTCCTTGCTTGGCCACAGCGATCTTAAGAGGATGCTCCAATTCCACACTGTCAGCATATAACGACTCATCGTTTATTAGATGGTCGGTCGCGCCAGAATCAACGATAAATCCAAGTTTATCCGACATCTCACTTGTTTTACAATTTTTTTAACATAAATGCGAAACCGTGTTGTGATGTTGCGATTTGAGCTTGCTTATTTTTTTCGTTTATTATTCTCTTATAATGATAGCAATCTTTTTTTATGTGCCCCTCTTTACCGCAGTGATGACATTTAATATTAATTTTATGTTTGCCCTTGAATAAATTCTTTGGTCTGGTCACCTTATTTTTAAACGAGTTTCTTTTATGGCTGTTGATATTATTTTGAACAAATGCTTTCATAACTTTTCGACTAGTATCATTACTGTCACTTTTAATTTTTATTTCATGGTCTAGCAACCTATTTTTAACAAAAGCTAATGTTAAGTTCTCTTCAGACAATGTTTCGATTGCTGTTATCACACCATTGTAGGATGAAGGCAGGATCAGCAGCAAATGCGACACTTTATCCATTTCGTCTATTTTTGCACCAGCAGCTAACAATTCACTCACTAACTGATCAAAAACGTTAAAATGGCTCAGTAGTGGCATCTCACTCATTAGTTTCAGTGAAAGTAAACGTTTGCGCACCGCCAACTGCGAAGCCAAACTTTTGCGCTCATATTTGGCGTCCAAGTTCTTAAGAATTTGTCGCTTACTGCGAAATTTAAGAAAGAGTCGCTCAAATATTCTATTAGCGTACTCTTTGCACAACGCTCTGCCATTCTCCAAGTATCATCAACTATATCGGGCATTTGTTCATCAATAACCTTTAACACGTCTAATTCCGCAAAGAGAGCCCTAATTCTAAATTTCCAAACAGAATATTTTTCGCCATCAAATGGCTTTATATTCCGCTTTGCCTTTTCCATTTTTTTTTTACACACACTCACCCACACACACACACAGCTATATGAATGTAGGGATACAGAAGTGTAAATTGAATTTCACAACCAAACGTAATTTGCAATTAGTTCTGTCTATTAAGCATGGACTGGGCCCATAACCTGTTGGGAAAACTCAGAAACTAATTGGAAATAATAACACTTTGTTTTAACTTTATTATTTTATATATTTATGTATTTAAATTCAAAGCTCTTTTCAATCGCAACACCGCCGCCACACGTACAGTTCTCGAAGTCAAAAGGAAAGAAGAAGAGCAAATATTCAAAGTGTGACCAATCTATGTGTTGGATCAAAATAAACAATCAAGTGTTGTAAAATAGTATTTTTGATTTTGAATAGGGGTATTCAACAGCACCTTATCACGATTAAGAGAGGAAATTCGTACTCACGAACAGTTCTATAGGGAACAAAAGCCCTATTCTCAGAAAATATCGTACCCAAGTCGTGCCGGTATTTCCGAGCTAGAAGAACAGTTTGAAGTATCAGCTATTCGACCGAAAAACATGAAGTGTTGGAATTGTGGTTTACAAGGGCATCGTTTTGATGACTGTTTGGAACCACGAACCATCTTCTGTTATGGTTGCGGGGCTAAGGATACGTTTAAGCCCAAATGCACTGTATGTAACCCAACGGGAAACTCCCAGCAGGATGCGAAGGTGAACAACCCTCTGTCGCATCCGAATTTTAAAGACCCATGTTGACACTCAGACAGTAGCTGTTACAGCTACAGATCTGAAACAGCAGGCTGCTCATTTAGATTAAGATGAGAAAAGCAGTCCTGCGAATACCCATTCTCAGCCATATCACGTTCGGCTAGCCCATTATATGGCTACGCGAAACCGCATTTTCGGAGAAGTCTGCTGTGTTAAGCAGCCTAGTTTACCCAGACGTTCCACTAGACGAATGCGGATCTTTTGGAGGAAAGTTCGCACTAGTCGGAAAAAATTGATTTCTTCCATATTTCTCAGCTCTGACGATCGTATTTATACAGATATCAGAATTGAAGGTCATGACTATATCGCACTACTTGATTCGGGCGCTACGATAAGCTGTCTAGGCAGTTTGGCAGCGAAAGAGTTGTTAACGCATCCTAAAGTTCAGAGATGTTCTGGGCGTGTGAAGACCGCTAACAATTCCGAGTGTCCAGTAGTAGGCCGACTAGTTTCTGAAGTAACGTACCGAGGCGTCAGGGGATTCATTGATTTTTATATCATACCTGAGCTGAAGCAAAACGTTTATTTAGGCGTTGATTTCTGGAAAGATTTTGGCTTGCTGAATAAGATTATGCATCGACGTGGGGAGAGAAGATGAAAATGAAGAAACCCCGAAAATTCATTTGCTATCCGAGCTCCAGCAAAGAGAATTAGGCACAGTAGTTGCAAAACTTCCATCCTTCGATAAAGAGGGTTTGGGACGAACGACTCTCATCATCGACGATCATGCTAGCGCTAGATGTTATTGAGGAGTCGAAAAGTCCTTGGAGTAGTAACTGTGTTTTGGTGAAGAGTGGTGAAAAAGTCCGTCTTTGTTTGGATTCGAGGGAAGTGAATAAATGGACCCGAAAGGATGCATACCCACTACCCCACATAGACGGTATTCTAGGTCGTCTTCCAACCGCACGTTTCATAACAGGATTGGATATGAAACACGCATTTTGGCAAATACCCTTAGAGGAAAAATCCCGCGAATGCACAGCGTTCACAATCCCGAATCGGCCTTTGTACCAATATAAGGTAATGGCATTCGGATTGTGCAACGCTCCGCAAACGTTATGTCGGTTGATGGATCAAGTAATTCCAGCTCACTTGCGTACGAGAATTTTCTTATATCTGGACGACCTGTTAGTCCTTTCGGACGACTTTGACACTCATATGCTATTGTTGTCAGAAATAGCTGGATACTTACGAAAAGCGAACTTGACGATCAACGTCGGCAAGTCGAAATTTTGTATGAAGGAGATTAAGTATCTCGGATTCATTATTGGCGATGGAGAGCTGAAAACAGATCCCGACAAAGTAGTTGCCATTAATGATTTTCCGGTGCCCACGACGGTCAAGCAACTGAGAAGATTTTTAGGTCTCTCTGGCTGGTACAGACGACTCGTGGAAAACTATTCTACTAAAAAGAAATAAGCCGTTAAGCTGGAACAGTCAAGCGGAAGAGGCCTTTATTTTATTAAAATCGAAATTAACGTCGTCTCCGATATTGAGTACGCCAGATTTCACTCGCCCATTCTTGTTGCTATGCGACGCTAGTCTTAGTGGACTTAGCTGTGCACTAGCACAAGAAAAGGAAGATGGTACGGAAATGCCAATAGCATAAATGTCCGTCAAGCTATCAAAGGCGCAGCGTAATTATTCGGTCACCGAGCTCGAGTGCTTGGCTGTGATCCGAGGTATTCAGAAGTTTCGAGCTTATATTGAAGGCCAAGATTTCGTTGTGATCACTGATCACGCTTCATTGCAGTGGTTAATGAGACAGAAAGATCTTTCTGGCAGGCTCGCCAGATGGGCAATTCGCTTACAAGGCTTCTCGTTCTCAATTAGGCATCGCAAGGGTTCTCAAAATGTCGTCGCCGATACTCTGTCCAGGAGAGACGAAGAAGTGGAAGAACTTCTGAATTTTGGTCCAATCGTGGACTTAGATTCAAAAGAATTTACCTCTACGGAGTATAAGGACCTAATTGAGCGCGTACGGCAGAATCAAAGTAGACTACCCGACCTAAAGGTTGTAGATGAGTTTGTGTATAAACGTACAGAGCATGCTAG
Source organism: Lordiphosa magnipectinata (assembly GCA_037044535.1). Taxonomy (NCBI): domain Eukaryota; kingdom Metazoa; phylum Arthropoda; class Insecta; order Diptera; family Drosophilidae; genus Lordiphosa; species Lordiphosa magnipectinata. The sequence continues at coordinate 80,155 of JBAMBO010002833.1, forward strand.
AGGAGATAAAATTCAAGAATCACTGTCATGGAAGCTTTGGATTCCATCTGGTCTTGTTTTCGACGTTCTTCGGCGTGCTCACGAGCCTCCGGATGCAGCCCATTGCGGAACGGGCAAAATGATCGAAAAGGTAAAGCGTTTTCTCTTTTGGCCTAATATGGTATCGCAGATACGTGATTTTGTGTCCAAATGTTCCACGTGTCGTTCTACTAAAGGGCCGAATATCGTGTTGAGACCTCCAATGGGAAAGCCCATGACATCTGAGAGGCCATTCCAGAAAGTATATATGGATCTCTTAGGGCCGTACCCAAGATCGAAAAGTGGGAACATTGGTCTCTTAATTATTGTCGACCATAACACAAAATTTCACTTTTTGCATCCTCTAAAGAAGTTTACTTCTGCCAGGACCTGCGATTATTTGGAGAAATTCGTTTTCTATACCTTTGGCGTTCCTGTGTCGATCCTGACAGATAACGGATCCCAGTTTAAATCTGTTTATTTTAAAACGTTCCTTACTCGTTTTGGTATTTCACAGATTTGCACAGCCGTATACTCTCCTCAAGCGAACGCTAGCGAGAGGCTAAATAGATCAGTTCTAGCCTCTATTCGAGCCTATATCGGTACTGATCATAGGAACTGGGATACAAATCTATGTGAAATTAGCGGAGCGTTAAGAGCCAGTATTCATCGTAGCACAGGCTTTTCGCCGTATTATTTGTGCTTTGATCAAAATATGATGCAAAATGGACGAGACTACGAGCTTCTTCGTCAGTTGAATTCAGTGAGCGATGATACTATGCTGGGAAGGCCAGATGCGCTGCAACTTGCACGCAGAAAAGCCAAAGAAAATGTATCAATATCGCATGGCACAAATGCTCGTAGATACAACTTGCGCAGCTGAACAACACAACTGAAAGTTGGTGACTCTGTGTACGCCAGGAATTTCGCGCAAAGCAACGCTGAGAAGAAGTTCAATTCCAAATTGGCCCCTGTCTTTAACAAGGCCAAGGTCATAAGTAAATTGAGTCCAGCATACTATGAATTATCTAATGAAGGTGGGAAATCCTTAGGTGTCTATCATCCAAAAGATATCCAGGTGTAACATCAGTTGCTAGCTGTCAATTTTTCAGTTAACTTCCTTTCAAGATATGATTTTCGAGGCAGTAACTGTGGTGTAGGAGCCAGCTGGCTAATTTGTTTACTTTGACTCGCGCATGGCCCACTGTGCCACTCCAACATTACAAACCAAAATGTGTTCATCCACTCTGTGGCCGCGAACGCAAAGCAACATACATACATATCAGCAGTTCACTTCTCACGCATTTACAAATCGTTCCATCTCTCTTACTCTTACGCAGTATATGGGACGGAAAGTTTTCGGTTGTTTTAGCGAGCGCGTTTTCTTGTATGTGAAGGAGGAATAAGCGAAGATCAGACGATTTTACCTTTGGAATTCGATTGGAGACTTTTTGTTCTCTGCTCTGTCTGCGCTAAGCAACGAATTGGTTCAAGGGCAAGCAGACGCGTGGCGTTGGTTCTATTCATTTTGAGATGCGCTAGAGTGCACACGTAAAATTTTGATTGCAATTTAAAAAGCAAGTGACTAACGCTGATCAAGCAAGGAGGATATAACCTAAAAACGTACAGTTGTACCTGCCCCAAGCTTCCTCGGGTTACCCAGTCTGAATCTACTTCTGTGCTCAGAGATTGTGGAATATAGAACGTGAATACAGTGTGCCAGTGCGCCACAAGACTTTGTTACCGGCCGGTCTCTGCCCACCGCGCTTTCGCGCCTGCCTCCACCTGCATATTGCGTTGCCGGTCGGTGCATCTTTATGCTGGCGAAGATTTGGTCCACATTTCCTTGGTGGAACCGCTCGAGATTTCGGACAGCAACTACAAGGCAGATTTGAACGATCGGCGCTTATAGATGCCCAGAGGAGCACCCTCACCCCGTTAGGGCTTACGGAGCCCACAGTTTGGTGTAAAAGAACACGAAGGAGAGCCGCCGTACCAGCCAAGAAAGCATGCTGTCTCCCTCTCAAAAGAGAGCGCTCTCAGCTATTTGTGGCGTTGCCATCTTTAAATTTTCTTTATCCATTTAAATTTTTTTATTATTTTTGTGCTACATATATTTGTATGCGTTTAAAGTAACTTGCGTAGCTAAAGTAACGTAATTGAATCTAACTGCTAAGTATGCTAAACGATTAGAAGCAATATGTACCCAATTGCGGTATATACTTTTAGTATTAGAATTTGATTTTGTCCACAGCAAACATCGTCAGCGTATCGATGGGCCCAACTAGCACGAGGATGGATTAAAGTATCTGTGAGTAACGCTTGGTAAAATATTGAATAATAGTATATATTAAACGGCAGCCTTCCGCTGACCCATGAGTTGAATTTATATATATAATTGAATATTTGAGTCAGATCCAAAATAAAAAAATTAAAACGTTTGTAGCTTTAAAACTTTATTTGTAATTCGATGTGAATCGGGTGGTGGTGATCTTAAGACTAAAGTACAATTCCTGACTTATGCTCTATATAAAGGGTTTGGGACGCTTTGGCCTACGTGACAATTTTCAAGTGGCAGAGACCAAGACAAAGGAATTGTCTTTTGTTTAGATGCTGGCTCGCTGGCATCTTCTGATTGGTCAGTATGGATTTCGCAATTATTCTTATGTTTACGTTTGGCTGCCTATGTTGCGTTTTTTAATTTGGATTTTTGTTTATATTTGCATGCAACGGCTTATCCCACGCTTTACGCTACAGTGGGTCAATATGCTTCAATAAGTAAGTGAATTTACAGTGGTAAGAAAATATGTTGGATGCGGGATATGTTACTCCCCCTACCCTTAGATCGAAGTGTGTCCTCACACGAATAGTTGTATTTTTATTTCTTATTTTAAAAATTATGGATAAAGTTGTGGTATTGATTCGATTACAATTTCATCGTCGTTGGAATATTTTACTTGGTAATCCTTTGGTTCATTTTTAATTTCTTTCTTATTTCTAATAAATATTTGTTTTGGTATGTTCTTAAATTTATACATTATGTATGCAATTATCGCTAATATGCTTAAGATTAGTATGGTGATAGTTATTATTTTGTATATTTTATTTTCTTGTTCGTTCAACCATACGACTTCTTTTATTTCCAAATAAGGTAACGGTTCCAACTTAGTTATATTATTCTGAGTGTACAAAATTCGTGTGTAATCTGATTGATGATTTGATATTGAGAAGTCTAAAAGTTCTACATTACAGTTAAATATTTTAATCATTCGATTTCCTTTAATAACAATTTTATTATGGTCGCAATTCTGACTCAACGTCGTAGGCGCTATGTTCCAAGTGACTATAATATTAGGTTCAATATATTCAATGAGATATGGAGCTCTAATTTTGTTAAACGTACATTCTGCACTTTCTTGGTTAATAATGTTTATAAAACATTTGTTCGTTTCTAATTTTCTGTCCTTGCTGGTAAATACATCTTTATTAATTCTGTAGAATGTGTCATCCATGTTCTCGTGGAGTTTCTCTCCGTTACTATTAGGATAACTTAATATTTTATATTTCGGATAATCTTGAATAGATTTAGGGATATGAGATAAAATAAAAATTTCGTTTGTGTCCGATTTCAGCCATGCTGATGTCTTAGTGTTCATAATGCTCTTTTGGTTAATGTCCATCAATTGGTCATGTTTTAGTAACTTTGGATTAAAAATTCCTAATCTTGTTAATTGTAAGCCCATCTCGATATCTTCTATATAATCCATGAAGTGTTGGATATTAAACATAAAAATATTCATCATTTTAAATTGATCAAGTTTTCCTCTTAAAATATTTATTTCCTCAATTCCTTCATTAATTGCTTTTATTACTTTATTTAAATCGCTTATCTGTATGGTACTCTGTGCTAACACATGTAGTTGTTGTTCGATTTCTTTTTTGTCATCATTGTCCAATGTTCCAAATAAGTATTTATAGGTTGTTCCCACTATATTAATTAATCCTCTCTTATTTCTTTTGGTTATTCTTAACCCGCTCATTTCTCTTTCTAACTTATCCATTAAATATGAAATCTGAGGTAACCCTGGTCGGTCACTATTGGGGTGATTTCAATAATTTGTGCATTAATTGATTGTCCGGATATGTTTAGTGCAATTGCCACAATCATCCATAATGACATCAACCGTGTGATACCTAAGGAATGTATTTATTTTTATTAGTTTTCTTTTTCTTCTTAAATTTGCTTCTATGATGAGTAATTTTTCTTCCCCTGTTTTCTTCCTCATAATGTTTATCATCAAGTTGTTCAATTTTTCCTGTTTGTCTGAATGGATTTGATATCTTTAATCTCGCGTCGGGCATTTGTCTGTAACGTGTATCGATCTCAAATTCTTTTCGCTTCTCATTAAGCTTACTTATTTTTGATTCTTTGTTCGCCTGCATATCAGTTTTTGGATTACCTGAATACAAAAAGATCATTGCTGGTGGTTGACCAGTTGTTAAATGTATCATTTTATGATTGTAAGTGTAAAGGATGGTTTCAACTGATGTTTCTTTGTCTTCAGTGTTATTATCTGTATTAATAATTCGAAACTTTTCATTTATGGTTTTATGCAATCTTTCTACATCTGATATACCCGTTTTACTGGTGGTTATTTGAATTTCCACATTTTCTTTTTGCAACCATTGTTTAATTGCTAGACTCATAAATGATGAATCTTTGTCTGCTTTGATAACCTGTGGTTTACCCATATCGTTGAATATTCTCAATAATGCTCGTTTTGTTTCTAACCAATCTCTTCCGTTCACTGCTACAAGTGTTGCGAATTTTGAGTAAACGTCTATAAATGACAAATATGTTTTCTTCTTGATTATATAGAAATCAATAACGTACCTTTCTCTGATAGTTAAAACTTCTGGAGTTATTTCAAATGGTAGATCTGTTGATCGATGTTCTGCTTTGCTTAAGTTGCAAACATCACACTCGTTTATAATGTTTTGAATGACTTCCGAAAATTTTGGGTAATAGTATTTTTGTTTAAATGTCAATTCTACTTTGTTGATACCTGAATGTAGGGTATCATTATGTATTTTTAATATAGTCTCTTTGACTTCTGCATATGTGAGTATATCTTCCAATAATACTGAGGCTTTCATTGTTTTTACTTTCGAGTTAATTAAGCGCATATATTCCTTTTGGAATATACTGAAGTCTGTTTCATCTTCTAAATACATAACACTGTTTTGAGTACTAAACAATTTCAAGATTATTTCTTTTGCAAATTCAGCAGTCATTGTCTCGTACTTAATAGTAATCCTAGTTTTGGAAAAATATCGAGTGACATACTGATTAGGTTTTTCACCTTTCTCAAATTTTATTTGTCTGTTGAAGTAGTTCAATGGTTTTTCGGTTATCTGAATACATCTTTGATTATCTTCCTGTGCACTATGAATAGTAGCTAGGGTAGTGTCATTATCGTTCTGAGAGTTATTGTCTGCCATCATTAATTCTTCTTTATCAATTTGTATGCGTGAAAGGGCATCTGCCACATGATTTTCTTTTCCTTGAATATATTTAATATTAAAATCGTATTCACTGAGTTTTATTTTCCATCGCTGGAGTTTCATGTTTGGTTCTTTTATGTTACTTGACCAAACTAATGGTTTATGGTCACTTAAAACTTCAAATTTTCTCCCGAATAGATAGGGTCGAAAGTATTTTATCGCCCAAACAATTGCTAACAACTCTTTCTCTATTGTACTGTAGTTTTCCTCATGATTGTTGAGCGTTCTACTGGCAAAACATATTGGTTTGCCCTCCTGTGAGAGTACCGCTCCTATAGCTACATTACTTGCGTCTGTTGTAACTTTAA
>JBAMBO010002835.1:0-142014 GCA_037044535.1 Lordiphosa magnipectinata
ATGACTATAGCATATAGCTGCCATAGGAACGATCGGTCGAAAAGTAGTTCTAGTGAGAAAAACATTTTTGTCTTCAATGCAAACGTCCCCAATCCTCGTATTTCTAAGTTTTCTATGCTTATACATAATTCCACCAAGTTTTATGAAAATCGGACAACTATATAGTATAGCTGCCATACAAAAGTTAGTTCAGAGAAAAAGTCTTAGCAGGAAAAACTTTTTTGTTTTCAATGCTATCGCTGTCAAACTTGTTACTGATCAATACTATAAGCTACCACACAATTCTGTCAAGTTTGATTAAAATCGGATGACTATAGCATATAGCTGACATAGAAACTATAGGTCGAAAAAGTAGTTCTAGTGAGAAAAACTTTTTTGTTTTCAATGGTAGCGTCTTTAAGCTTTCCGGTCATGAATATTATTGGTTTCCACACAATTTTGACGAGTTTGATCCAAATCTGATGAATATATCGTATAGCTGCCATATAAAAACTGGCAAGCAAATGGTCAAAGGAGGGGGGCCATCTATTGCTGAGTTTGGAAAATAACTCAGCTAAGAATGTTCGACGAAAAACATAAACATAAATTTCGGTAGCTTTCCCCTATATTTTTTGTTTTTTAATATACTTTCCTCTTTTGGAAATCAAACTCAGGACCTCGTAACTTACCGCGAAACTTGGCATCTTAACGCACACGACTGGCGACCTCAGGCGAGTCGTTGCGGTGAATCGCAATAAAGAATGCAGCCAAAGCTCTCAGCAACCAAGAAGGTTAGGGTTCTCAGGTCATGAGTTCGAGTCACCGTGGACTCGAAGATTTTTTTTGTTGTTTTTGTGTTTGAAATTTTTCTTACCATTTTGTTGTTATTTAAGAATGTAATTTTTTCTCTATGCATGATGTTCGCACTGCTTTTATGTTTCGTGCCAGTTTTAGTAGCGTAGCCAGTTTAGTGATGATTTTCCCTGTACTTCGGTTTCCTGTATTCAAGGCTGCAAAATTTTGTTGCAGGTTTGGTCTGGAGGTTCGAACCCATGGTAAAGTGTAAGGATCGGTTCGGGGACCGTTTCCTGTACAAATAGTTGACAGATTTTTTGACATATACTTGATCAGGTGAACGCGTCCAGATTACTAAGCTATGTATGTGAGTCGTCAAATCGACTGGACCACATTCCGTATTGTTATCATACATAAGTGTACTAAAAAATGTTTCAAAAGTGCCTGATCTTTGAATGCCTGATCACATTTGAGTCTTTTTTGAGTCCTCTGTCCGATTAAAATAGTCATAAGTTATACTTTTGTAGGGAGAATATGGTGCCCACGCCGAGAATCTTATTAAAGGATCGTTTATAAACCGTTTTTCTCATCAGTTTTTACTCATTTTCGAGTCATATTTCCTATCATTTGTCTCTTATTTATTTCTCTCATTTAATCTCTTTAATCTTCAAAAGAACTTGAAAAGGACTCATCAGGGCGATTCTTGTTAAAATTATCTTCCAAATTTGCTTTGCTTTCCCCTTTTTCTGTTTCTTCTCGAAATCTCAATATATATTGGATTTCTAAAAAGCATTTTTACTTATCAACTGAAGCGATTCTGAACTGAACTATAAAATATTTTTTTGGTCATAATATTGAGAAAACTAGAAATGATCTTAAGAAATTGACTTAAATGATTGTTTGAACCGAACCCTTTTTTTGTATACAGGGGCTCGGTTCGAGTTCAGGTTCGGGAGCTTAAATATCGAGAAAGTTCGGTTCATGGTCCGGAATCCGGAAAACCGGAACCGAATCGGTTCTTTGGGGTTCGGTTCAGGACCGGTTTGCAGCCTTGATTATATTATACTTCACGTCACAAGATTCTTACTTTAAATTTGTGGCTCTGATAATTTTTAGAGGTCTGTGGGCTGTCTCCACATGAGAACATACAAGAACTGAAAAAATTCTCAGATTCTCAGTACTCAATACTCGAAACTCAGTACTCGATACTCAGTATTCGATGATCTCGACACTTAGATACTTAGTATTCAGTACTCGATAGTCAGTATTCTACAAAAAGTACTCCATACTCAGTAATTGATGCTAAGTACTCGATACTCAGTACGCAGTACACACTCAACCCATCTGCTGCCACAGCGGCTGACTTTGCAAAGACAAATGCGTACCCAAAAGAATCTGTCTCAAAGAAAAAATTTGTTCCCCCAGTCTAAAGTCCGAAAAATAGCTTAGCACAAATTAATTTGAACTGCGTATGGAACAAACCTACCCACAGTCAAAAGTATGGAATACACCTAACTACAGTCAAAAGAATGTGACTCCATCTCCTATAGACTCTATCATACAGACGGACATGGCTAAACCGTCTCCGCCTGATATTTATATCATAGCCAAACACTTTATAATAACCTTTTTACAAATTTTAATAGGTACTGAGTATAAGAATTTCCTTGCGCATCCATTTGCTAGTGGAATCAGTTTTGAGAGAAACATTAGTTGTTCTATAAACCAACAATTGATCACAATTAGTTCAAATAAACACCGAGACTTGAGAATAGCCGCTGAGCAACTGAACATCTGAAAAACCGAACAGCTGAACAGCTAAGCAACTCAACAATTTAGCAACTAAACCGCTGAACAATTAAATATTTTGAAATTGCGATTTTTCACAATTCGACTCTGGGAATATCAATCATAGAACTTTTAGCAGGTCAATAAGTTATATTTTTGTTTCATAACTTTTCTAATACAAGACACACACATACCACAAAGCAGGCTGGTTGACTATACAGCTATTTCATGATTCACTACTATTCAATCATCAGCAGTCTTTGCCTATCTTCAGCGAGTTAGCAGAAGCAACCTGATGCCAGCATTGCTATAACCACTTGGGAATCCCAAAAGCAGACTTATAGCAAAATCCGATATCAGCAACTAACGCCAAGTCGCAGAAGCTTTGTGTGTGTGCGCTCCCAGTATCGGCCCTTCTGTTGTCAGTTAGTTTTTCTTTATTGAGTTGATGGATAAATTCAATTTTTTTAATAGCAAATAGCATCAATTATTGAACCATCCCTCGTAGTAGACTGAAAGTAATTGTTGTTCATGATAAATTGAATATAAAAATAAAAAACTTGTTTTTTAAGGATTCGATTAATCAATCTTAAGCAGAAAGAGCGTATGCTGGAAACATATTTTCAAATTTGACTTAGCTCAGCCACTTCATATAAGCAAGAACGATCTAGTGCTTTACAACAGAGTTTTCCAGCCATAGCCCCTGGGGGCCGAGCACTGAGTGTCAGAGAGACAGTATCCTTTTCCGTCCTCTCTTCATGAGGAACACAGCTTTAAAGCACTTCACCTAAATGTCCTCCCAAATGATAGCACTTTCGCGCTTTCAGCTGACAATTCTGGATGCTGTGCCGCTCATTTATAATGACATCATACGACACAGTATAAAAGGAGAGCGTTGCTTTGAGTTTCATTTACAGAAGTGGGAGCATACAAGAGAAGCTTGCATTGCAGGCGTTCACAGCAGAGTCTGAACTTAATTCTAGTACCTATTAACAAAAGATGGTCGAATATCTTGCTTCAAGTTGCAAGCTTAAGGATTGCATTCAAAATGGTGTAATTAAAACGTTGCTGTATCGTTATCTGTTTTTCCCTCCGTTACATCATAATCAAACTTACCGTAAACCTAATACCTACACCTGATAATCCTTTAAAATAGTGTCAAACAAAAAAACCGCACTTGCTTCCAACATTTACACGCATATCATCAACTGACACTTTCACTTGATTTGCTTGTGAATCTCTGCAGCTGCTGGAACGTGAAACACATGTCGTTTGTCCATTAGATACAAAACTGCGAAGGTTACCTAAAATTATACAAAATTTGACAAGGCAAACAAAGCGTAAAATTATTATTAATAAATTAATGTATGATATAAAGAAGGGGGAGAGCGGAGGGATGCAAGTCAAAGTCAATTGAAGCCACCCTAAAAACACTTGTAGTACTTCAACAGGGATTGTGTGGCAACGCGCGGACTGGCACTAAATACCAAGGAATTTTTGCGTTGAACGCCCATTTCCAAACAGATTAGCGCCCCTTGTATCTTTTTTTTTCTCGTCAGAAGGCAAATTAATTTTTGACTGAGGGTTGACTTTGGGCTACCCTTGCTCTTGTTTTGGTAGGTTTTGTGTGGCAATATGTTTTGACGAATTTGTGACACTTCATGCCGCATTAAATCTATGCTGATCCTAAGGGATGACTTAACTCTGATACTTATAAAGTGGACTCACGTGTCGGCGATTAAGCAGTTTGTAAATCTTACAAAATTGGCGAATTTAAATCTATATCTATGAGCGATACCTGTGGTGTGAGATCAGTTTTTTGTAAAGAAGTCAAGAGTTATTCGAATAAAGCATATGTTGAGGCCGCGTGTTGCTCATTAACTGCTACACCGAGTTAATCACATTCCCCTAACTGTTAGGGTAGGTGTTGTTAACCACCCCTGGCTTGGCCTGGCCCGCCATGTCAAATTACTATGACAAATTAATTGAATTTGTGTAACAATTTTTGCCAATTTTGCGCCAAATTTCGACACTTTTTTCTGGGCTTATTTGAGCAAAATGTAATATGTATTAAGATCATGATAGATGGGAGTTGAAGTTGAACTAACAGATGTGAGTTTGATCTGGCTTATTAAAAATTACTCAAAATGAATGAGATGTGATGAAGTTGTCAATAGTACTTGGAACTTTTGAGAAGAATGGAGTTTTCAATTTGTGTTCTGAGCCGAAGAGTAGGAGAAACGGTTCGGTTAGGGTTTTTGGGTCCAACAAACCGGACCCTGAACCGAAACTTCTAAATTTGTAACCTCCCGAACCGGACTCTCAATGCTAGCGTTCCATTTTAAAGTCCACACACTTTTGAAAGCCGTTTTGAGGGAAAAAAACGAGAACATTGAAATCAGGTTGAGCACAAACTTTACCAAAAACAATGTTTGAAGGGGATTTCTCAGTTGTAGTAAAATGGTCTCACCTTCAAGAACAATTTTTTGAGAACGCAAAAACTTAAAACGAGCAATAAAATAGGCTAAAATATTGTAATGTTCAATCCACCGCAAAGCGTTCAAGAACACCTGGAGTCGACGAGCTGCGACAGCAAATTCATCTTCAACAGTTATCAGTCAAAGGATACTGCATCCACGCGTTCTTTCTTAAAAATGTATTATTTAGTTGGGCTGAAGTCCCGGCGGTACTGCAATACCGGGCCAACCCGCGACAGAGGTGGAGCAAGCCCCTAGCACTCCGTCTGTTCCCAAAAATCAGTTTAACATTTGTTTGTTCTCCAATGGAGAAACTATCAGATGTTAAGCTGATAAGAACAGATACTACACTTTGATCTTAGCCATAAGGCCGAGAAGCGATAACTTGATGTAGCAAATTGACTGCCACTCCATGAGGGAAGTGCTAGAAACAGTTGGGAATTGTAAAATAAGAAAGGGTTTGCTTTGTCAGACATTTATGCTGCCTACTTTAGGTTGTCTATGTTCCATACATGGACTGAGAGAGTCAGGTAGAATAGTATGAATTTGTACATGTTGGGACTTACAGTTCCCAACTGGTTAAAGCATTGCCTGCATGGAAAGGCTTTGAGTTGGTGGTTTGAAATTACTCTGGCTTCTCTTCAGTTGTCGAATAAATCTTTCGCCTTTTACTAAAGATTTCCGTGGAGAGGGGCACTCTAATGAGTCTAAACTGAATTTTTAGTAGTGCCTGGCGACCTCGGTTGCTGGGCCAATCAATAATGCATTGTAGAAGTTGTGAACAGAAAACAGGACGCTCCTTCTCGGTCGTGATGGAGAAAACTATTTTGGCAAATGGAAACATTCGCATTAACTTATAAAAAGTCTGAATGCTTTTTGAAAGTATTATTATTTAGATGAATTATATGTGCCAAAATAAATACGAGATTTTAGTCAACCCAGAGGAACTTTGATTTATTTTATAATATTTGTTTAATTAAAAGGAATTGTGTACAAATCAATAGGACGGTCGTCCTTGCTTTAAGCTACCGACTTTGACGTGCCCAGTCCATGCGTTTCCGTAGTGTAGTGGTTATCACGTGTGCTTCACACGCACAAGGCCCCCGGTTCGATCCCGGGCGGAAACATGAGTGACATTTTTTTTTTTCAACATTAATTTCCCTTTTTATACTCTGTACCGAAGGTACATAGAGTATATTAAGTTTGTGCAAAAGTATGTAACAGGGAGAAGGAATCGTTTCCGACCCTATAAAGTATATATATTCTTGATCAGCATCAACAGCCGAGTCGATATAGCCATGTCCGTCTGTCCGTCCGTCCGTATGAACGAAGAGATCTCAGAGATGGTAAGAGATAGAGGTTTGACATGTATGGGACATATATTTCTTATACTTGCAGGCAGATCAAGTTTATTTTCAATTTTTGCCACGCCCCCTCCCGCCCCCGCAATTTGGAAAAAACTTCATATCTCCTACAGTTTTGGAGATAGATCGTTCGTTCCTTCTAGAGATACCTTGTAAACAAAATTATTTATCGATTTTCTGAAGGAATGATAAAGATCGGATGAACGATACTCAAGTTATGGGCAAAACTGGCCGTTTGACTCCTAAGCAAATCCGAGTGTAAGGGTACAGAGTATGTTATAGTCGGGCTTGACCGACTTTCTTTCTTGTTTTATATAAGAATAAGGTCCGGAAATGGTTCATTATATCCCGTACTTTTTAAAAGAATAAAGGTTCTAAGGAATCCATAGGTCAATATTTGTCGAACCTGGAGTTACATTTAGGTCAAACGGTCTTCAAAGTGGTTTTTTGGGCTGTTACACCCTGTAAGGGCCCGGAAAGAAAAGTCGTTAAAGAGGTTAATACAGGCTGTTTTAGTTTATAACACTAATTTTGTTGGCTTGGGTTTTTTGGATCCACTGAATGCTTTCTTTGTGAAAAACTTATAAAAATGTAAATTTTTAACCCACCTCTAAATACCAGGACTCGAACTCACTACCTTGGGCGACTGAACAACACACGGCTTGGCAACTTAACTCGTTGCTGCATCGGCCGTCAGTTTTCAGGCGCTTACAGTCGGAGTACAAGATCTCAGCTAACTGAAATCTCAATGCTGGATATGCTTTGACTTTGCCTTAGAACGGCGAGGTCGTGGGTTCAAGTCCTAAGAAGGGCGGGTTGCATATTCCAGTAAGCAGTCTATGAAATTTCCAATCACCTCAGTCTGATTAAAATAGTCATTAATGCGCTCGTTTTCTGATCATAAATGTTACTTTTGTCTGGAGAAAATGGTACCCTAGCCGCGACTCTTCATGAAGAGTCGTTTTTAACCCTTTTTCGAATCAGTTTTGACTCATTTTCGAGTATTTTTCGAGTTGTTTTTTAATGAATCACATTTTGATCAAATGCATTTTCGAGTGTTACTTAAGTCGCACATGAAGTTTCAATCTCTTTTTATACTCTGTACCGAAGGTACATAGAGTATATTAAGTTTGAGCAAAAGTATGTAACAGGGAGAAGGAATCGTTTCCGACCCTATAAAGTATATATATTCTTGATCAGCATCAACAGCCGATTCGATATAGCCATGTCCGTCTGTCCGTCTGTCTGTCTGTCCGTCTGTCTGTCTGTCCGTCCGTATGAACGAAGAGATCTCAGAGATGGTAAGAGATAGAGGTTTGACATGTATGGGGCATATATTTCTTATACTTGCAGGCAGATCAAGTTTATTTTCAATTTTTGCCACGCCCCCTCCCGCCCCCGCAATTTGGAAAAAACGTCATATCTCCTACAGTTTTGAAGATAAATCGTTCGTACCTTCTAGAGATACCTTGTAAATAAAATTATTTATCGATTTGCTGAAGGAATGATAAAGATCGGATGAACAATACTCAAGTTATGAGCAAAAAACGGCCAGTAAACACCCCACACCCGCCCCACCCACCACCACAGCATTCTATTGAACGGCAATCTTAGTGAGAGAGAGAGAGAGAGAGAGTGAAACTTAGAGATGAGCGTGTATAACTCGTGAGCAAATGCGAGCTGCGACGTTAAGGGTACAGAGTATGTTATAGTCGGGCTTGACCGACTTTCTTTCTTGTTAATCATAAAATGGGCTCGAAAAAGACTCACTAATGTGAGGAATTACCTAATGATCTTCCAAATGCTAGGTGGGATCGTTAACTCCAAACGCAAATCTTCTCAGTTTCCTACATCGCTTTCGCTCGATAACGTGACTGCTAGTAATAATGCTGACATCGCCAATTTATTCGCAGCATTTTTTCAGCGTTGCTATTCCGTTTTATCGACTAGTTTTGGTACCATTAATCCGTATCCCTATCCTATTACCCACTCTAACTGCATCCATCCACCTGTTTTGGATTTAGAGTGTCTGCTTTCGGGTATTCGTTCGATTAAAACATCATATACTCATGGACCTGACAATGTACCAAGCTGTGTGCTTAAGAAGTGTGCAAGTTCTTTTTGCTTCTCGCTTTTAAGGCTGTTTAACTTATAGGTGAGTGTCGCAACGATTGGAATGAATCTTTTGTCATTCCTATTCATAAAAAGGCTTCTAAATCGTCAATAACAAATTACAGGTGTATCTCAAAACTATCTGACATTCCTAAACTTTTTGAAATGCTCATAACATCTCAAATTCAGTACTCTTGTCGCTTAATTATTTCGCAATCTCAGCACGGCTTTATGAAAAAGCGTTCTGTTTCTACAAACCTGCTTGAGTTTACTTCTATTGTGAATAGGGGTTTTATTAATAAACTGCAGACAGATGTAATTTATACTGATTTTGGGAAGGCTTTTGACTCTGTCAATCATGATCTCCTCCTTTACAAATTGTATCTGCTTGGTTTTCCTCTAAACCTTCTTAACTGGATAAATGCTTATTTGACAGACCGTTCCCAGCGTGTCCGTTTCAATTCGTCGCTTTCTGAATTCATCAGCGTACTCTCTTGGTAGTCATCTAGGACCTTTACTTCTTAATCTGTTCATTAACGACATCCCGTCACGTTCTGCTTCATTCGCATGCTTTGATGTACGCTGCTGACCTAAAACTCTGCTTGTTCTATAAGGAGCCGTTGTCACCTCTCTTTCTTCAATTGGACTTAAACTCTCTGCATACATGGTGTTTAGTTAATTCCCTCCCACTAAACGCTGAAAAGTGTAAATGTATGACTTTTCATCGAACACTGACGTATTTATACGACTTTTCGATTGATGACAATCCTCTAGAATGCATTTACGAGGTTGATGTTAAGCTTTAATAGACATATCTCTGTCATCTCTAATAAAGCTAGGGGTGTTCTTGGGTTTATCAAAAGATGGTCCAAGGAATTTAACGATCCGTATCTCACTAAACATTTATACGTCTCACTAGTTCGACCAATACTGGAATATGGGTCATGTGTTTGGTCACCGCATTACCAAAAATATCAGGACCAACTTGAATCGGTTCAAAAATTGTTTTTAATTTTTGCCCTCAGTGGACTCAACTGAGATCCCATCATCCATATTCCATCTTACGAGCATCAACTACTCTTAATCGATCTTCCATCTCTTAAGAACCGCCGTACGTGCCATTGTGTGCTTTTCATTCACAAAATCTTATCAGTTGATATTGACTCTTGCGCTCTGTTAAGCCAAATAAATCTTGCTGTTCCTTTGCGTCTTACCAGAAATTTCTCTCCCATATATTTACAGCCTTGCCTAACAAATTTTGCTAACTATGAACCTTTCCGACTCATTCGTTTCGACTCATTTTCGAGTCATATTTCACATTTTGAGCATATGCATGACCTATTTTCGAGTCTTCCTTAGATCGCACATGAAATTAATCTATTTTTTTCGATCTAAAAAGTAGTTTTAGTTAGAAAAACTTTTTTGTCTTCAACGAGAACGTGCCCAAACCTCGTATTTATAAGTTTACTATGCTTTTACATAATTCCACAAAGTTTGATGAAAATCGGTCAACTATATAGTATAATTGCCATACAAAATATAGTTCTAAAAAGAAGTCTTAGTAAAAAAAACTTTTTTGATTTCAATGCTATCGCTCCCAAACTCGTTACTGATCAATATTATATGCTACCACACAATTCTGACAAGTTTGATCCAAATGGGATGACTATAGCATATAGCTGCCATATGAATGATCGGTCGTAAAAGTAGTTCTAGTAACTTTCCAGTTATGAATATTATGAGCTTAGGAAATGTACTATAACAGATTCATGGAATGCTAGGATAACTTACTGGCATAACTTAAAATAATCGATTTTGTAAAAAAAGGGTTTAAAGTTCTTAATGGATTTAATCAACGATTTATAGATAACTAGCATGAAACCCGTCGCGCTTCGCTGCTCCGCCATCAGTATAGCTATATCAGTATAGAACCAATATCCCACATCCCATCCACTTCCCACCCACTTCCCACCGACTTCCCATCCACTTACCACCCACTTCCAGCCCAGTTCTCATCCACTTCCCACCCAGTTCCCATCCAGTTCCCACCCAATTTCCACCCATTTCCCATCCACTTCCCATCCACTTTCAACCCAGTTCCCATCCACTTCCCACCCACTTACCACCCACTTCCCACCCACTTAACAGTGGGCATCCCGGCGGTATTTCCAACATCGAAAAATGAAATCACAAATGAATTCGAATTTTATCACTACAAACCGAGTTTCAAGTCAACCGGATGGAAAATAGTTTATTGCATGTAGAATTTTCCCGGCACTTTCACTCTCTGGTGTGGATTTTCCATCATTTCAAACTATTTCGTATTCTATCCTTACAAACAGAGTTTCAAGTCAATCGGATGTGTAACTTAGAAAGTAAGTTTGGTAAGTAAACTTTCGCCCACGCAACCTTGACCACCCACTTTCCACCCAGGGGGATGAATTTTTCAATAAATTGGTATGCAGTTATGGATGAAATTTCATAAAGATCTTTGAAAATGAGTTTAAACTTGATCGGGTGATAAACAAAAAAGTTTCATACAAAAGTTTTTCGCGAATTTTCCACATTTCCCGACAAAATTTTTCAAAATCCGTTCTTAGTACTCACTTTTAGCAGAACATAAAATTACTGTGAAAAATTCAGCATCCTATGACTTAGTGAGTCAGTCAGTCAATTAGTTAGGTTGAACTCTTTTATACATATAGATAGAGATGACGCATGTGAAAGAAAAAACGATGGTTCTTGGGACCTGACTGGATTGGATCCAAAAAAAAATTAATAAAAAAGTTTGTATGAGATGCGGTATCTATCTATGTAGTGTCTTTGATTTAACCCAGAGAAAATAGTTCTTTTAGTTTCTAGTTAATCTAGTGAAATATTATAAATTAGACTTTTTCCAGTATTTTGAAGGGTTGTTGTTACGAATCTGATTTCAGAAATGGCCAATCAGGTCGAGATTTTTAGTAATTTGAGCTTAAAGGTGCAAAAAATGGCTTTTCTTTTACCCTTTTTAGACGCGTTTTGTGGGGGTTTTGTAAACCGAACCAAAACAAAATAATATTCGATTCGTTGTGTTATCCACGACTTTTGGTTAAAATTTGTAAATTGTAATGTATACATTAAAGTTCCCACATTCTTCTCTTGAATAATCATAATTATCCATTTAAAGTTTATTTTTTAAGCCAACAAAACAATTTACACACATATTCCGAATTCTTCTTAGGAAATCCTTTTAAAATAATATCACTCCGCCTATCGATTCCTTCCCCTCAAACCTTCACTTTTCAAGTTAAACTATGATTGTAGGGCGAGGCAAAGTCACGTTGATAAGCCGCCGCTGGATGCAAATGGTGTGGATGAATCGAGGGGGGTGGAGCGGCTGGCGCCTGATGATGTCCATTCATGCCGCCGTACAAATCCGTGCGCGACTTGTGCGAATTGGAGGGCGTACCGTTTAGTAATTCCGCCATGAAACCAATATAGGTGATGGCCAAGCGTAGGGTTTCGATGCGCGATAAGCGCTTCTCATAGGCAAAAGTGGGTACCTTGCGTCGCAGCTTATCAAAGGCTTCATTTAGATTAAACATGCGACGCCGTTCGCGTATATTGGCCGCTCTTCTCTGGGCCATGGAGGCCACACGGCGGCGTGTCTTTTTCGAGGAGCTGGAAGAGGTGCGTCCATTTGTAACAGGACGTTGCGCCACTAATGGAGCCACCTGAGAGCGTTGCCAAAGAGCTGCAAATTATACGAATTTTTTGTTGTTTTTTTTTTGGTTTATTGAAAGCATTTTGTATAACTTACACAGTTCCGAGCAGGGAAAGCCAGCAATGAGCTCCTGATAGGGTACTATGGGCGGTGGAGGTGGTGCCTCCTGACCCCATAAAGGTTGAAATGCCACCTCTGGCATATAAGTCGGCTGGTCGCTGGGATGCTGCATATTTGTACGGTGACCAATAGACCTTGGGTCTGTTCTGCTTGGAAGACTGGATTGTAATAAATTCTCATTGCCATTTCTGCTTAGAAATCAGCTCGGTCTGGGGTTTTGCCTTATTGGATTTTTTTATCATCCCTTGAATGTGTGTGGCAGGAAGCCATTTTGGATTGGCAACAGTCTGCAGCCTTCTGATTGGTTCACACACTGGCAGAGGGGGTTGGCTGACGCAACCAAAGACTATTGCAGGAACTGTTCCAGTTTTGGTTTAAAATAAATTGGGAAATAGTCAAATTTGAACAGTTTAATGTGGTATTGTCAGACCCAGGTATTTCTTCGCAAGTTTTGACATATTCAGCCATGCTCCCATTTTCGCTTTCGCAAAACTTTTACGATTTCAAATCGGTTTTTGTACCAAATTTGTACTTTAAATCGCAAAATTTGTATGAAAGCGATGCTGGAAACAGGAACACAGTTTTATCTGTTTTTCTTTTTAGTGTCCTCTGTGCTGATTTTGAGACATTTGAAGGAATGATCAAATTGTATTAACTCAAACAAAATTAAATTAAATATTTTATTTTACAAAATGTTGTCATTAGAGTTCTCATTTCCAATTGGCACGCCGCATCCCTGTACAATTAAGACCCACCCACTTTTATAGCTTTTCCACACAAGAAGCTTTTCCCTGCGGTTGTTGTATTGGATAGTTAAAGCTTTTAACCGAGCTTTGAACTTACTTGATTGATGAGTTCCTATAAATTAATAGACGATTTATAGAGATTTTGTAAATTTCACTTTTTGATTTATTTATTCGACGTAAGCAGAGAAAAATTATATGGGTAAATAAATAATAAATTAAAACAATCGACTTATCGTTACCAAAAAAAATCCTAAGAACTGCGAGTTTGAAATACAGTTGCTTTTAGAATACCGGAAAAACTGATATTCTTAAATAAAAACTTAATACAAAATAAAGCGTTAAAGAAATTAATGAAAAGTTCATAAAAGTATGAACAGGTTAGGTTAGTTAAAGATTCAAAAGAGTTTTGCAAAAACTTCGAGTCTGCTAGGTTCTTCCAGAGACCTTCAATATACCTAAAATATGTCTTGGTGAAGTCTCTCTTACAGACAAAGGATCTATGGAAAATGTAAAGAAAATACTGAGCGATACTTGAAAGAACTGGATCAATTCGAAAAGAAATTAAAATTGAGCTGATTTGGTCAAACAAAAGATCTGATACTTCTTATCCAGACTTTTTTAGTCTAACTTCGTTTCAGATTGTCTGCAACTACCTGATACCTATCAAATACATCTTCTTTTTAAGATCTCTTTTATTAGTCCCCAAATATTTGTCTTTAGACCATTTCGATATATATGAAGAACATTTCGAATTACTTTAAAATCTTAAGTCTTAAGTCAATCCCGATTAATTAAAATAAGAACAAAATAATCTTCGTTGAAGTCTAATATAACGAAGAGAACCTACTTGGGTTTGTGAACTTTAATGTCCGATCAAGATAAACATGGAATTGTTGCTTCTTCATTATATGCCTCTAATTGTCCGGTTGGAATCCTATGTAGGGACTACAGATATTTCCTCTTTTCAGTGGTAACATTTTCGACGATGGTTTTAGGTATTTTATTCTTTCCAATCTTAAACTTGCATAGCTTCTAGTATCGACGAACACGATATGCACGCCATCTTAACTGGCTCGACTGCCGCGCGCTCAATTGGCAACGCTTCTAAAATGTTACTTATATTGAATCTGCCCATAAGTAAACACTTATAATTTTTTTGAACGTTCCATAAATGTGACCACTAGTAGTTCTCAAGTTCGAATTCACTGATAAATAATATAAATACTGCAACTAAATTCAGCGCATCAAAAGTAATATTTTAATGGTAACTTTTACTGATGACCCAGTAAACCAGAAAATAACAACATAATATATTAACTACTGTTACGTGCTAGGTACTATTTCAATGGTACAATGTTTTACTGCAAGTCGCAGTTTCAAAAACAACAACAAATCAAAACACAGAAATTACGCTAGATTAACTATTTGTAAGGGTAATTTATACCAAAAATTCAGTAAACAAAACAAGAACAAATAACATGAAACAATATTGGTCACAATAGTTCAGCTAACAAGCTTACTTTCGCATTGTTTTTTTATAATACGTAAGATTGTGGAAGAGGACTTGCCAATTGATAATCGTTGGTCATATCAATTAGTTTTGATGAGTCCTTTGGTATTGTAACAAACTCTTTTCGTTTCACGGGCGTAACTCGCCGCTGTCAGGGTTGCCACAGATATTATTTGTGTCTGGGACTCTTGGTTCCTGTATTTGCTAAAATCGTTCGCCCGTCCAAATAAATGTTTTGTTTTCTCATTTTATTTATACTCCTCTCGGAGGGGCTACTAATTTCTAGCGTTCGTTCGTCTGTGGTGGTATTTCTTCGCCGGATGCTGTGCATCGATCTTGGTGGATCAGGCTAGGGCCCGATCTAGTACACCTTGATCTTTACCGTGGGAGCCACCACCTGGCAAACAACTCAAAAATCAATTTTTTGACTGAAGCGATTGTCAAAATAAGTTAACTTTATCGAAAGATCTATATTCCAAACTATTTTCAGATCGTATAACAAATATGGGTTATAAAGCTTTTCAAAGCGTACTTTTTTTTCAAGTCTGCGGAAAAACGTGAAAATTAGCAAAACACACGAACTTTCGAATTGAATTGTCGGCAAACTATACCACCGTTTAAACTAGTTTACAAAAAAAAACATAAATGACTCATTTCTACTGAAACTGTTTTTAAGTGTAGTTTGGATTGGTGATATCTTTTTTCATTTTTTCGGTAGGTGCACTTACATTTTATGCCATATCTCAATTCATAATCGTCAGATGGTGCCAAGCAAGATATGAATCGAAAGGTTTGAAGGTAGAAGTTTGAACACAATGACCAAAAATATTTCAAAAAAATCGATTTTTTGCTCGAAAATGCAAGAAATTTCATTTTTAATCACCTAGAAAAAATATAAAAAAATCCAAAAAAATTATTTTTACTCTTTTAATTTAAGAATCGCACTTCTACAAAGATAATAAAGTATTGATGAAGAAAATCTATGAATAAATATTGTAGCTGGATCCATTTAAGTGAAGGAACTAACAGTCAAATTTGAGTATTTTGAGTGTTTAGAAAATTTTGTTTTCTATTTTCTTCGTCTTTTGGTCAATATTAGAAGTGGGCAAATAGTCAGATCAGAAAAAAAATTTCAGAACAGAACAAAAGTCAAAGCAAATCAAAATGTATTTTTAAAAAATCTAAAATATACCACTTTTTTCAGCACTCGATAACTCACAGCTCCTGTATTTATTTATTGATTTTGTTCATCGATATCTTATTTTCTTTGGAGAAGTGCGGTTCTTATGTAGAAAAAATAAAAATAGTTTTTTTAAATTTTTAAATATTTTTCCTAGGCGTTTGGAAACGAAATTTATAGCGTTTTCGAGCAAATAATGGATTTTTTTGAAACATTTTTTATTATTGTATTCAAATTACCGATTTGAAAATAGTGTTTTGTGCGATTATTGACCATTCAATTACCTTCCGGTTCATATCTTGTTTGACTCCATCTGACCATTATGAATTGAGATATGGCATAAAATGTAAGTGCACTCACATCAATTAGTTTGGATGAGTCCTTTGGCATTGTAACGGCATTGAACGTCAATCTATTTGGACCAGGCCAGGGGACGATTGATAATCGCACTCTCTGTGGCTCACCTAACCGCCGATTGAAAATCGTAAGTTGGAAGCTGTAGCGGGCAAACGACGGTGCTATTCAACCGGGAATCCCATCCAGACACAGATGTCGCTTCGTTAATCGCACATTCGGAGCCGATCACAGCCAATTCGGAAACCGCACTAGTGATTCCTTTGGTTAGGGAATGCTGCTGATGCTATGTAGAAAGAGAATTAGTACAACTTAAAGTCACATTTGCGATAAGTAAACATCGGATTTTATGCACTTTTTTAAATGAAGGTAGATTGAGGTGAAAATTTGGAATTATATTAATTATATATAATATATATAATTATAAATATATGCTAATTTTGGGCAATAATATGCAAAATATGCAAAAAAATATGCAAAATATGTATAAAAATTGAGAAATTTGCTAAAACTCTCATTCTTGAGCTTAGATTATTATAAAGCATAGATAGATGGCAAATATAGACGCTTAATTGGAAGTTCTAGACCGACCAAATGAAAGCTGTTCCTTGAAAATTCTAAAATATGGGGAATTTTCTAAATTGTTCATTCATTTCAGATTTTTATGAAGATTTTATGTACGACTAGAGTACACGGGTAAATAAAGGAGATCTGGAACAATTGGTCAAAAAATCGCGAAATTTTTAAAATTCTCATTTGAGTTTAGATTATCATAAAGAATACTCTTCCGGCGGGTAAATAGGAGGAGTAGATCAACAAAATCGCGAAATTTGCAAAACTTTCAAAGGACCTAAGATAACTATAAGGGTTGCATAGATGGCAATTAAAGACACGTATAGACGGCTTAGACAAAAAACCGCGAAATTTGTCAAATTTTCATTTGAGTATTTACGAAAGCGCAGGCGTTGGTAAATAAGAGGCGTGGATGGAACAGGTCAAAATTTGCCAATTTTTCGTATGACACACTAGTTTACAGCCAAAAAGACCCATTTCTACTGAAAATATTTTTAAAAGTAGTTTGGATTGGTGATCTCAAAAATCGATTTTAAAAATAGGTGCACTTGCATTTTAAGCCATAACTCACTATATTATTGTCAGAGGGAGTCAATCAAGAATTGATTACAAGTTGAATTGGTGACGTTGATTTACAAGTTCAAACAGATTTGCAACAAAATTAGAAAATAGTTAGCACAGAATAATTATGAAATTTTATAAAAAATATTTTTTTTTGCATATTTTGCATATTTTTTTATGCAAATATGCAATTTATGCAAAATTGTTTTTAGCCGAATTAGATCATTGATCAATAAAATTAAGATGTGTGCAATCAGAACTTAAAACGGACATGCGGTTCAAAATATGCAAATATGCAAAATCCGATGTCTACTGATAGGCTTAGACAATTCAGTGTGGCCGAGTGTGGAGCAGCGGTAGTGTGTGTACCTGCTGATGCGGCAGGTGTGGGTTTTATACCGCCTCGGGACATCTAACAAAAAATAAATTGCTTTACTTTAAAAAATTTTAAACAACCGGCCATTTTCACCAGCTATTGGCGCTAGCTGTGAAGTAACTAGCCATTAAAAAGCTTCTCAAATATTGCTGTTCGGAAACCGCGTTAAACTGTAGATCCCTTTCACTTGTGCATAAAAATTGAAGCGCATTTGTCAAGCGATTAAAAAATGCTCGGCTTATGGTCCTTTGGACTGTGTAAAGACAAATATGTTTATACACTTGAAAATTGTTATAATTTTGAACAGGAGTGAGACCAGGAGGACTCAAATGAGCTTTGTCCGTTCGTCTGTCTGTCTGTTTCTACGCGAACTAGTCCCTCAGTTTTGAAGCTATCGAGCTAAAATTTTGCACAGAGTCTTCTTTTTATATGTTTTTAAACTGATCTGCAAAGTTTTGTCGAAATCGCTAGCCTTTGGAGCGATATTTTTCAAGCATATAATCATTCAAAACGAAAACAATTTATAAATAACTTTAAAAAGGCTCTATTCAACACGGCGGAACTCAAACTTTTTGAAGCTTAAGTCCATTTATAAAAATTGGTCAAAATTAAGCGAATTATTTGCTGATGGTTATCATAGTTTAATTATATACTTAATATGTATACCAAATTCTATGTTATCGAGAATACCATGAACCAGATATGTGTTAAATTAACTTATAAGAATGTTTCTACGTAAAACAAAGGCCACATTAAACGAAATCTATAAAATTTCAAACAAATTCAAATTTGTTTTATTTATAAAATTTCATATAGAATTTACAAAGGACGCAAATGAAGCAAAATGGAAATGCCTGCTGCTCACTTTAAGTACGTAAATAGTGCGTTATACGTACGTATACGTATACGTATTTCAACTTTTACGTCTACGTACTACGCATACTCAGTTTTTTTGGGGTGCGTAGTGTGCGTATGCGTAGCCTACTATTTCTAATGCGTATGCGTTTACGCATTGCAGTTCTCTGGCACTTTTAACAATGATTTTATTTAATAACCATATACTTTAGTCCCCAGCCGATTGTACAAAGCAGCACTGCAATATGAGGCACAGTTACTACAGTGCAGCTTTGTACAATCGGCGGGGTACCTAAGTTCAGTGTTAAGAAATAAACCCTTTGTTAAAAATATCTCAAAAAATAAAAAAATATTACTTGCAGTGGGACCCGAACTCACTCAACTATCATTACGAATGTTTAGGAAAAGTGACCTTATATGTAGGTAACTATTTCCTTAAAAAACTTGACCGGAAATTGGTTTTTGGAGTCAAATTCTGACAGTTAATGTGAAAAATTGCATTGAAAGTGGAATTAAAATCAATTTTTTAAATTTTTAACCTTAATTCTAGGTTTCTCTTTGTTTTTGGGTGTAAGCTATGAACTGAGGTTCGAACCAAATTCATTTTTTTTAAGACTTTTTGTTTGAACCTGCTCAGAATTTGAGGTGTTTCAGCCTTGGTTTCGATTGTATTGATGTACTTTCTTCACTTTATCATCGTTGTATTATAAGAAGAACGATCTAATGATACCTTTCACTTAATTTTTGGAAAATCGTGAAATAAGGTCTTTGCGTTTCTACATTTAAGAATTTATCTTTAGCATAAAGCTGCACGTTGAAGGGGGTTCGCTTTTTCTGAATACCCTTAATATAGCAAAAAATCCAATCTGTTGCATACTTTTGTTTTGTTTATAAACTACTCTCTCGTCTCTCATGCTGAATGCGTTTAAAGAAGTACTGCGCCAGCGCGGATAACATACGCCGGCATTCTGCCAGCTCTTGAGCATCTTGAGATGATTGTTAGCGAAGGGCAAACAGATTTCGACAGTTATATTTCATTATGTGGTTGCCCACAAATGCGACAACTGTTAAGCTACAACAACTAAATTAGTGTACAATGTTTGGCCATTATTTTTATATACGAGTGAAATTTACATGACAAGAACTGTAATCGAAGGCGAAACAAACATTTTAGAGCTCTTTATGCAAAAGGGTTTATTTATTTAGTAAGCCACGTTGGTTGGGCGATGAGGTAAGAAAAAAAATCGAGCTTTCAACTCGAGAGCTCTTCATTGTGTCAATAGCTAGAAATTGGATATGAAGTGCACCAGCGACCAGCTACTTCAAAAAATATAAATTTAAATTTAGTTTGTTTTCTGTAACTACATTTGGCGCCATTTGGAGAAAACAAAATACAAACAAACTTCTCGGTAATCTTGTGAAAGGGAATGAGAAATGTCTAAGACGATTTGTTCTTTTTTTTTTTTCTGTTTGGTTCAGTCTGTGTCTGAGTCTCTGCTGTGGAAGATTTATACGATTCCCTACAATGCTTCTCGTGAATGTAAAAACTGAGTTGAGTTTATAAGAAAATATGAATATTTTTTGTGTGCGGCGACGAGAGAAACTTCTTAATTTTCCACGCAAATGCATTTTATTTATGATGTCATTTGTGGATTTTTGTGCTCGTAAAGAAAGAAACAGTCTGAATGTGTTTGCTTATGGCATATGCGGTTTAAACGGGGACATTAACTTAAGCGAATTATTGCTGCCGCTGATTGTTAATATTTTATTAGGGATTTTAAGGCTGGATTCGAAATAATACCAAAAATACCAAAGTTGATACAATTTGTTCAAGCTAACCGGTGCTACTGAGAACTCAGTGGGGAGTGAAACCAAAGAGCTCGTTCTTGAAAAGGCAAATTAGCCTTATTATCCGATTACACTGCAATTTAAAGCAGAAGCATGGACTGCGAATTGCGCGGCCATTGGTGACTTTGTGAGAAAAATCCTTGTTAGGATTTCTGAACCTTTTAAAGTTGGCCCTGAATTTCGCAACGGAATGAATCACGAACTTTATGAGCTCTTTGGGTATACTAATCTGGTTAAGCGCATAAAACAACAGCGGCTTCGTGTACAACTAAAAAAACGAAAGACTTTGAGAAAGTCGACAGCAAAGAAAGACCGAAACTCAGAAGGGAAAACCAACTGATGCCAGATACTGCCATGCTTGGTGTGAACAACAGGAGCTAATAATGACAGCAGCCCAGACCGTCAAGCGGCTAAAGAAGAGAAGGCTCTTGCCTTCAAAACCAGGGCTGGAAAACGGTTTTGAGCCGAACCGGCTTAGACATTTTACTTACTTTAAACCGAACCATGTTCTCAATTCCACTATTTTTTGAAAAGTAAATCGAAAGCATTTCCACTTCGGTTTCATTTTCGTGTTCTCAATTTCGAATGAAATTGCTATCTTTTTACTTTTTGCAAACAGTGGTCTTTGCCACGCTTGAACACTCAAAAAAAAAATAGAGAATTTCACTATTGAATCAAGAGCATTCGTTCTCGAAAGTACGGTAAGAGTTAACATTCTTGATCCAAAAGTAAAATTCTTGATTCAAGAGTGAATTTTTGATCCCGACATTCTTGATTCAAGAGTTTCAGTACTTGATCCAAGAACGAATAATTCTCAAAACAAACGAGAGCGTAAGTTAAAGTCGGCTCTAACCGACTTCGATATACCCGTTACTCATGGAAACAAATGTTTAATAGCCTTACTGTATGCCTGAGGTGGATCAGCCGAAAAGTATGCAACATTTTTTAACTCGTCTCTCTCTCTCTCTCTCTCTCCACTAAGATTGCTGCTGAACGCAATGCTTAGGTTATGAGTGGGGTGGGTGGTGGGTGTTAACTGACCGTTTTTTGCTCATAACTTGAGTATCGTTCATCCGATCTTTATCATTCCTTCAGCAAATCGATAAATAATTTTAAGTACTAGATATCTCTAGAAAGTACGAACCATCTATCATCAAAACTGTAGGAGATATGACGTTTTTTCCAAATTGCGGGGGCGTGAGGGGGCGTGGCAAAAATTGAAAATAAACTTGATCTGCGTGCAGACAATAGGAGTCTACATTTCAAATTTGGTTGCTCTAGCTCTTCTAGTCTCTGAGATCTAGGTGTTCATACAGACGGACGGACAGACGGACAGACGGACATGGCTATATCGACTCGGCTGTTGATGCTGATCAAGAATATATATACTTTATATGGTCGGAAATGATTCCTTCTGCCTGTTACATACATTTGCACGACTTTAGTAGACCCTTTTACTCTACGAGTAACGGGTATAAAAACTTAAAACGAATATTTGGGGTGGGGGGGTGTGAGAGACACGACCGACCCGACCCGACCCGACCCGACCGTCGTGGTCCGTCTCCCTCTCCCCTTCCCAGTCACCATTTATCAACCCAACCAACCCCAACCACCCACCCAAACTTTGTTTTAAACTGTGATTGATTTTGAGATAACCACATAGATATATTTTTTTTTTTTACTTACTTTTCTGGGACTTGAGCTCGGTACCTCGAAAGACTGAAACACACACAAACGACGGGCAGTTTAGCGATCTCAGCTATCTTCCATAAGCTAAAAGACGCGACGAAATCACACTTATAAATAAACGAAGTTACCTTTCGTACGCATCGCACAACAACAAACTGCGCATGCGCTTTCACTCTCTGCGAGAGCGAGTCCACAGCTATTCTCTCAAAGTTAAGTTGCCCTCACCCCCCTTGCCTATAAAAAACCAAATTGAGAACGTTTAGAACGTATTTATTTCGATTCCAAGAGCGAAGTTCTTTAAAAAAATTACAAAAAAATACAAAATTCTTGGAAAAATAATTTCAGCATAAGCTGAACTATGCCGCTCTATTACCATTTAATCAGACTCTTTTAAAAACTCAGGCTTCACCTGTTTCATTCAGAAGTTGGACACTTTTTCTGTAACTGTTTAAGATTTGGATATCTCAAAGTCGGTATTTGCTATGAACTTGAGGTAATATAGTAGCAATAATTTCATGTGTGTGGGAGAAAATCGCACACGCTTTCACTTTCGTAAAAAATTTGCGATTTAAAACCGATTTCCAGTACAAAATTTGTCTAAAAATCGCAAAACTTTACGATTCCTCTTTTCTATTCCTTCTTTTCTTTTTCTTGACCAGTTAAAGCCACAAACAGATCCCGGATACTTTTCTTTTCAATATAGCAGAGCGCGGCAGCATCTGTCTATCTGGATCTTATAGTTTTTGCACAGGGAATGTTTACCGGACATCCAGCGAAAGCCACTAAAAGATCCCTGAAACTTTTCTTTTCAAAATGGGAGTGCGGCAATATCTTGGCTATAATGTAATCGGTAAAAGTACCTAGTCCCTTACCTAATGAAAAAATAAATCGAAATTAAGACCTAGGCAAGGAAAAAGGTACACTCGAATTTGAAAATACCGTGGTAAGGTAAAAGGTACACAAAATATGTATCTAGGTATGTACCTAGGTATTTGTACCTAGGTACTTCCAAACACTGGAAATAGTTATATGTTCCCCCCTGATTCTCCCAATGGAACTTATTTGATAAAATTGTTCAGGCTTATAAGATACCAAAACTACAAAGTTTATCTGCCGGAAAGTGCCGGAAGTTGTGTTATATCCCAAACCCTAAAATGTGTTTTTTTTTTTCTGCAGTTGTTGTGCTTGATTCTTTTTTGAGTTTTCCGTGAAAGCACAAGACAATTGGACTAAAATCTGTATTTGATTTACTGGATTTACTTTAAAATCTGAGATTGCAGCGAAATAAAGTAAATGTAAAATTGGCTCAACAGCACACCAAAAAGGGACAGGCCAAGCTTCTCTCAATCTGTTTGAGACAATTTTACACTTATAGTACTTGTAGTAATCAGCATTATTTATCAATCTACCGAAGAAATGGTAAGGATCGGATGAAATATAGTCAAGTTATGAGCAAAAGAAAGTTCGTAGCGGCAGCGCAGCAGCAGCAGCAGTGAAAAAAAGAAGAACTTGTGGCTTTTTGTCCATCGCTAGCGTGCCAGTCAGTGAGGCTGTCTTCACACTGTTTGATACATGAGACATGATAGTGTAGTAATCCTGCTTTTTGTTGTGTTTGACATTTGAATAACTTGTCAAATTCATAGAAATTCATGATGAAATGCAGGCCTACTAGACTATCATATCTTATGTATCAAACAGTGTGAAGGCATCCTAAGAGTCAGTCTTTTGCCTCGTACGTTGCCGGCAGCAACAAACAATACTTGTTAGGACATAAGTAATATTCAATAAAATTAGTTACACCTTATAACCACTTCAAATAACCAGTACACAGAAACCCATTGACTCAAACCCTTTCGTTCCAGGTCCTGCTACCCCAAGTCCAGCTCCTTGGGGTGTCAAGGACCCGTCTGTGTACCACTGAATTGTGTGTGGTTGCATTTTATATGGCTCTTCTAGTGAGATCCAATCTCTCTTATTACTTTTGTGAACAGTAAAGTTCCTGTCGAAGTGGAACTCTGCGACCATCTCGTCTCTGGGTTGAAGGATTATAGGGATTTCCTTTTCCAACCTATCAAAGTCCCTCAGGCTTACTATGTAGTTCCTGCCTACTCCAATGTGGCTTTTATCTTAAGTGATCATCGGTCTCACCACCATAAGGTATAGCCACCGGAGTATGTGTGGTGCCATGCCACACGATTTTCTGGCTATGCTCCTGCATGTGTATAGTACCCTAGTACACTTACTAAGTGTATTCTCCTGTTGTCGAAGACAACGCCAAGATATTTGACCTCCTTTTCCGGTGTTATGAGGCAGCCGGAAAGACGTATTGGCCTCATTCTACTAAGTTTGTATCTTCTAGTGAACGGTACAACGATGGTTTTCGGACGGACGTCACTTTTAGTCACCTTTGAACTATGTCACATAGGGTTTCTTCGTACTTTCCTTTTGCAAGGATAACGATGTCATCTGCGTATCCCTGGCATGTTAACACCCTTCACACCCCCACCCATAACCACAGCATTCCGTTCAACAGTGATCTTAGTGAAATCTCTCTCTCTTTCTCTCTCTCACTAAGATTGCTTCTCTTGACTCGTGAGCAACTGCGAGGGTAAGGATACAGAGTATGTTATAGTCGGGCTTGACCGACTTTCTTTTTTGTTTTCTTATGCATATTGTGCATTAATCTTTAAAATGATAAAAAGAACAGTTATTATAAAAGAATGGGAATGGTCTGATATAGGCTTAGATTTAGAAGATTATTAAATTTAACATTTCTAAAGAGGAGGTTCGGTTATGGATTAGGATCGGTAGCGCATTAGACAAACCGATTTAGAACCGAACACCTTAGAACCAGCCTAGATCTGTTTCTTTTTGGATCACTTGAATCGTACCATGAAGCAAGCCTTATAAAATTAAGACATTTCGTAATAATAAACTTTGCTTTATGATCCGATTCAAGTGAATTATAAAACCTGAGTTTAAACGTGTATAGAATTATACATTCAATGAGCACAGTTGTAGATTTTGATTTGTACTGACTTACTCCTGTCGAGCGATCCTGCTTTTATTTCTAAATTTCTCATCTTTTCATTTCTATTCTTAACTAAGGCAGTATTTGTAAGCTAACTGCGTTTATGTAAATATATATATTATTGCCATATTGCCTCACACGATGCATATTAAGTGGCGCGCACCGGATGACCTGTTCAAGTGGTTCCCATGGTTGCTGCTTTTCAAGTGGTGTGTCTGACCCTTGTCACTGCCGCTATTAAATGGGTTTATGATAGGTAACGCAACGTTAGAATAGTGGTCGAGATTGATCAATCCGGTTCTGAACCGGATTTAAGCATTGCGGGAAAGAGTTAATTTCGTGCTTTTTGGCAGGATTTTCTCTGGAATTTCTTAGTTGAGATTGGTACTGTGAGATAGATGTAGCCTCCTTTCTCTTTCTCTCACCTATCACATTTTTTAAGCAAAAATAAAAGTTAGAAAAAAATTTCCCATAAGCATTTCGTTGACAATGCCGCGTAACCAGGGCATTTTACATACTCCAATGCTCTTGTTTCGCAGTTTTGGCGACGACAAATCCTTACACACTATTAAGATGAACTATGCTTTTTATCAGATGCCGCATAACCGACTTAAGGCACCACCCATTCTGGTCATGCATGACCTTAATCTATCGCATGCCTCTTGGCGTCGGCTGGCAGGACACCGTAACGCACTTCGATCACACATTGACTGATCTAAAACCCTACGAGGGTGAAACGCTGCTTATTGCGGGCAAACAGTCGAACTTTGTCACCTCATCTAAGATCAAAGCGATGACGAAATATTTTCCCAAGCTCGAAGTGAAGTACTTGGAGACAGCGCATAGAGTTTATGAGGATGAGCCGGAAAAGTTTGTGGATCTGATAGTGGCATTTACCAGGGACTGTACAAAATGTTGATCTAAATTTGGTGTTTTTTTTTTTAATAACATAATGGATGGAGAAATTAAAGTTTAAGCTGATGACAAAACCTTAACAAAATGTTCAGCATAAACAAAGTCGAAACTTTCAAATAAACTTTATAAATCACTGACTATTTCGACATGTACAAAACTTTTGCTATTGTGTGAATGTCAGTGTTGAAATTGTTACCATTCGCTCGCTCATTCAATACTCGATAAATGCGCTGTCAGCACAACTATAGAAGGAGTATACCGAGTTTGACAGAGACCGCAACCCTTTGGCATTTTAACACACACACACGCACACAAAAAAAGGGTGCAAAATGTGTCAGACAAGGGGGGGCGGGGGAGGATTAGCAACTGCAAAGCAACTTCGGAGTGAAAGTCAAAATCGATGGTAAATCAACGTGGCAGCCAATTGTAACGATACTCCTGTCAGCTCTCCCCTCCGTCTCATAGAATTCACTCCAAGTGCTTGAGAAATACAAAACCAGCCAGCTTGATGCCTTCTCCATAAAATAGCATAAGGGGTGGGTGAGGTAAAATGTGGCACCTCAATTCTATACAATTTAGATTTAGATGCTTTGTTGTCTGATTTATTTGTGTGGGACATGTCTGAGCCAAAGCTGTCTGCCGAAAAGGTGCTTCAAAATTCGATAATCTGTTTGGAGCACAAAATCTGCTACAGTCGACGGCATTTATATTTGGACGAAACTTGCTTACATAAATATCTAGACAATTATATAGGTAGATGTGAGAATTTTATTTCCATCGAGCACCACTTTGTGCTTTGCCCATCTTAATAAGTCCTGCCATTACAAGTCGAACATCTTCAATCGTTGCCTTCTCAATTTGCTTGCAAAAATTTAATAGTCGGTCGCAGCTTTCTTATTGAAATAACAAGAAAAAATAAATTTTGAAGCAAAATGTGCCACATACAAACAATAAAACACTAAAAATCTGCATATTTGTATACAAAATTAAACCTTCCATTTTTTACTTAAATGACAATAAATTCTGTATTATTTAATTGATTTCCTTTGATAGATGTGGCTTTGAAGAATAACGATAAAACTAAAATTAAATTTATTAAATTTTATACTTTGTGAAAATGACACTTAAAATCTACCTTTTTTTTTAAGCTCTGATCACACGAATCAAAAAGAATGTGCCTGAAACATTTTTTTTTCACAGATAGTAGTACATATGTACATAAACATGCTTAAGGCTTTTTTTTAATTCTTATTCAGAGGAAGTGAGTAACCTGAAAAACGCGATCGCGCAAACAACAACAATATGCGTGAATACTTACTTTTTCATACAAACAAATTGGCATAACAATTAAAAGTAAAGCTGAGGAACGAGAAAGAGGCTAGGTAACTAGCTAAAATCTTTACCTTCAAAATCTTTCCTTTTCCTTCCCATTATATAAATTTACATATGGGCATTTCCAAACTGACGCGACGTTACGTTCGTTCGAAAAGATCTTTTTGAAAAATATGAAAATCTTGGATTTTTAATAAGATTGTTTTATATTAGGGTAGCTATTAAGTAGCACTATAATCAGCAAAAACAATGACATCAATCAATCATAAGGAGTTAAAGATATAAGCAAACATATATGCTGGCGTGATGTTACATAAAACAGAAGTGGGTTTTGACTTGTTTTAGAAAAATTCAAAATTCTACGAATTGGGCAAAGCTTTTTGCATAAATTTTTTTTTTAGAATGTTTTGAAATAATACATGTTTATTTTCCAGATTATCTTATTCAAAAATGTTTGCTCCTCTATTTTTTATTTTCATAAGTATCTGACGTGACGTTACCTGACGTTACGTTACTTAAATTTCCTCATTATATTTATGTTGTTTTTGTTATTATATAAAGCAGAAACTTACAGTTAATTGCAATCAGATAATTTCTTATGGTGTCTTCTGCATTATTATTCCCTTGCAAAGGGTATTATAATTTTGCCCAGAAGTTTGCAACGCATGGAAATATTCATTTCCGAACCCATAAACTATATATATATTTTTGATCAGGGGGACGAGCTGAATTCATTTAGCTTTGTCCGTCCCTCTGTCTGTCCGTCTGTTTCTACGCAAACTAGCTCAGTTTTAAAGCTATCGAGCTGAAATTTTGCACAGAGTCTTCTTTTTACTGCACGCTGCTAATATGTCGGAACCGACCGGATCGGATGACTATATCTTATAGCTGCCATAGGAACCATCGGTCGAAAAATGGGTCTTCGTGAGAAAAACTTTTTTGTTTTCAATGTTAGCGTTCTTAAATACGGTCATTATTAATATTCTATGCTTTCAAACAGATTTGCAAATTTTGGTCAAGATAGGATGGCTATATCTTATAGCTGTCATAGGAACCATCGGTCAGAAAATGAGTCTTAGTGAGAAAAACTTTTTTGTTTGACTGTTAGCGTCCTCAAGCTCGGCTATTATTTATTTTATATGCTTTCAAACAGATTTGAAAATTTTGGTCAAAATCGGATGACTATATCATATAGCTCCCATCGGACCGATCGGTCGGAAAATGGGTCTTAGTGAAAAAAAACTTTTTTGTTTTAAGTAAATCGTTCTTAAAATCGGTGATTATTAATATTAAACGCTTTCAAACTAATTTGAAAAAGTTGATCGACATCGGGTGACTATATCTTATGGTTGCCATAGGACCGATCGGTCGAAAATGGGTCTTAGTAAGACATTTTTTTTGATTTTTATGTTAGCGTCCTTAAACACGCTGATGACTAATTTTATATGCTTTCAAATAGGTTCGCAAAATTGGGTCGAAATCGGATGACTATATCTTAAGGCTGCCATAGGGCCGATCGGTCGGATATTGAGTCTTAGTGAGAAAAACTTTTTTGTTATCAATTTTATCGTTCTTAAACTCGGCGATTGTTAATTTGATTTGTTTTCAAAAAGATTCGCGAAATTTGGTCGAAATCAGATGTTTATCTGACGGAAAATGGGTTTTAGTTAGTAAATTTTTTTTTTTTTTTATGTAAGCGTTCTTAAACTGTGACATTTGCATAAGGGTATAAAAACTACGGCACAGACGAAGTTAGCTTGGCCCTTTCGTTTTTTAACTCTTTGTACCCTTAGAAATAGTTTAGAGACCAGAAATCAATGCAATCTAAAGGCATTTTTATGACAACAAAACGTATCCAAATGAGAAAAATGGAGCTTGCACGACTCGAAATGGGTAATAAATATATATTTAAAATTGGCTCATATTAGTTCACTTTGATTATTTCCACATAAAAAAATGATAAAATTAGTGTTTCTTAAGTACTTTTCATTTTTTTGTCTCTGTGGATTTTTCTGTGGAAATGCCCATATACTAGATCTAGAGATTTCTGGGACACACCCGATATAGAAATTATTACTAGTAGAGAAAAACCCGAAAATAACCCATATATTTGTTTCTGTTTCGGTACTAATCACCGGTTATGCTAATAAAGGTTTCAACCCATAACGTTTCGTGTAGCTTTTTCATTTCAACACGTGGGGTGTAGCTTTTCTGCACGCCGCATTGAGATATTGAAATCCATGAAAAAATGACGTTTCGTGTAGCTTTTCAACACGTTTAGTTTTATCATTTCAACACGTGGCGTGTGGCTTTTCTGCACGCCGCGTTTAGCTCCTTCACCAGTGCTTCTATTTTTCTTTTTTATGTTGTCGAACGTCACTTTTAAATTTCGTATCTTCCTGTCCATTTGCTGCTCGGTTAGACCACTTACTCCATTTGCCTCCATGCCAGCAATAATTTCCCGCCAGATGGTTTTGTTTTTTTTTTTTTTGGGTCGCGGAAATCTGATTCTTGTTAGATGATTGGTGTGTGCTGGTGAACGCGCTCAATATGATAATTTTACACAATATAGAACATAATACAAAATTCGTATTTTTTGAGTTATACCATTCTTGAAGTAAGTGAGCGATATGTAGTTTATGTGGTCGTAGATGCTTCCTCCTCTGTTTTACAAACATTCATAAATAAAACATAAATAACATAAAATTAGTTTCGTCCTTTTTTGTCTGTTGCCTAAGTGCAGTTTACATTTAGGTAAAATATATATGCCGATGACTGTACTCACTTTAAAGGCTTTTGTTCTATCTTTAATGAAAACAACATGAAATTTCATTATGCCTATATATGTACAAGACAAATAAATAAGTAACAAATAAACATACAGAAATAGACACCAAGAGGGAGGGAGAGAACAGCAGCCATATTAAAATTTAGACACGTACGGAATTTATTGCCAGTGCAGACATCAAAAGCGAATCCTTTTTGTTGCCTTGACATTTGGCAAGCGACTCATTTGGTTAAACAATTTTTGTTAAAGTAGGATATTCTCATGTTGCATACAGCCCTTTGCTTCTCATGGCGCTTTCTGTGTAATTTATCTCAATTAAATTTGATTTACAATTTATGAATATTGATTTACGACGCCCAGAGGTAGCTTC
Source organism: Lordiphosa magnipectinata (assembly GCA_037044535.1). NCBI lineage: Eukaryota > Metazoa > Arthropoda > Insecta > Diptera > Drosophilidae > Lordiphosa > Lordiphosa magnipectinata. The sequence continues at coordinate 30,470 of JBAMBO010002835.1, forward strand.
CCTTTATTAATTGGATTTTCGGGTAGGCCACATTAACTCTGATCTAGATTCACCATTTTTGATTTGTGTCAATGGTTTTGAGTAGTTGTCTTTTGTTTGCCTACCCCAATTCATTAGCTTCCGTTCATCCTTCCTTCCATCAGGTGTAATGAAAACTGCACTTCCCCATTATGTTGCCTTCTCGTTGTTGCTTTTGTCTTTTCCAATTATCGAGGCAAAGCAAAGTCAACTCAAACTTTTTGTGCAATTATTTCCGCGACACAATTCTCTCTGTCTCAATTTTTATGGGAGTGCGCGCCATCAAAAGTTTTCCATTTCCCTTTTTTTTTTTACTGATGCTATATTTCCTGCTATCTTTACTGTAAGACAGTTGTCATTTTAAATTTGATGCTGATTGTGTCTTATGTTGGTTGGAAGTCTATTTGTATTGTAATCAGGGGTGTCAAACCACTGAAATTCTGAATTCTCAATTGTACATACATTTGGTTGTATAAATCATATAAATCTTTTTGAAAGAACTTATATGAATCTCATCCAAGCCTTACTGACTGAAGCTAGGTAACATGAAAATTTCGACAAAAATTGGGTTTCAGGACTTCATTTGGAAACATTTTGTAAAAGTCCGTTTGGATCAAAAACGTACCTGATCCCCTTTAAGAGATATTCACCAAATACACAGAAAAAAAAGATGACGATATTTAGTATCAATCTGGTATTTTGTAGTATCAAATCGTCCTTTATCTGAAAAATACCCAGATGATATGTTCGAATATATCACTTTGACATTTCGAACACATCAAAGTGATATTTTTTCAGATCAACAATTTGATATTCTCTAATATCAATGATGTATTATTATAGTATCAGAGCTATATTTTCAAAATACCTGTAGGACATGGTTTTAGTATCAAAGAAATATTTTTAAAATATTAAAAGTGTATTATTGTAATACCAATGCTTTGTTTTTATAATATCAAAGCTATATTTTTATAATACATATTACAATTAATATGAAAATTATCTTTCTGGAAAAATCTGCTCTTTGTCGCTGGAAGAAATGTAATTAAGGCGGTCGAAGTTAAATCCACACTCTAGAAAAATTGTAAACACTTTTTTTTTAGGCACCGCACTTTTTTTTTACTTACCTCTCACATGCACCAGCACAGATCGAATGACGAAATTAGCAAGCAGAAGCTAGAAGTTCGCTGCAGACCCGACGCCAACTTCGAAACGTTCACGATGAAAAAATGACCGGCACTCGTTTTCGCGCTTGCGGCAGCAGAGCAATGAGCATTGTTTTTGCTTTTTTCGAGATAGACTATTGCTGTCTCTCTTTGATTTGAGAAACTCTGTGTGTCTCTTTCTACATTTAGAATTTCGATGTCTACTTTGATCTCAAATCATATCACGAGGGCATTTTTTATATCACTTTGATCATTTCACATTTCAGTATAATATTTTTAGTATCAATGTGGTATTACAGGTTCATATTGATATTAAATAGTTTCACTTTGATATGCAAATATTGATATTACTGATATGATATTGAAATACCTGATCTAATTTTTTTCTGTGCAAGAATTGTGTAGTGCCACTGAAATATTCGCTAAGGCTATTGATCTTTTGCAGGGCGAATCCCGTTGTTACTTAGGATTTTTGCTGCCCACTTTAATTAAAGTAGTACATAAACTTGACAGTTTGAATAATTTGAAATATTGTGATTCACTTAAAGATGCTCTTAAATAAGGAGTTTCAACACGATTTTCTTTTATTGAAAACTTGACTTCAAGCGAGGCAAAAACTTTTGTTTTGTCCACTATGACACTTCCCAAATTTAAATTGAAGTGGATTCCAAATAAAACCACCAAAACAGTAAAGTGTTGTAAAGATTGGCTTGTTGAAGAAATTACGGAAAACTTGGAAATTGTTGTCAATGAGAGCTCAAATACAAAGGATTCTGAAGACTTTTACGATACCAGTAATGGAAGATTTGATGAAACAGAGAATTATTGTGAAAATTCTAATATTGATATGGAAGCCTTAAATTATCTTGCCTATAGTAGCAATTCTTTAGAATCTATCAGGGGAGCCACAGAATTCACTAGCGATTTGTCAAATCGCGCGAAAATTTTCGCCATGCCACAGAGCTTCGAGTGAATTCATTTTTTAAGCTTAGTTGTAAGATATTCAGTTTCAATTAATATTTATCCGAAATAAACAAAATTTTCTTCAACTGAGTTCAATTTTGTTAATTTCAAAAAAAAAAAATTTTAATTTGCCGCCCGCCAAAATAAAAATGTTACCTTGCAACTCTAGCGGCTGTATGGTTACACGTGAACGGCAAAACAAGATGTAAGCAAAATAATCACCGTGAATTGCAACTTGTACAACAAAAAAACATTTAATAAAATTGGCACGCCTTTCCCATTACCATGGAGCAATGAGTATTAGAGATAAAATTTGCGCTGCCTTAGTCAGCTGTTTGCTCTCATTTACGCTCTCTGGATACATTTGGTCAGCTTTTCGCTATCACTTATGCTCTCTGGATATATTTGGGAATATGTCCGTCTCGCTCTAACCACTGTGTTTTCCTACTGGCTCTGAAAAGTATCTTTTTGGGCACTATCGTTTAGCACAGAGTTCCCCAGCGTTAGCACCTGGGGCACGAACATACTCGCCAATTCACACCGAATTCTTGCCGAAGTCATGCATCACTGTGTGTTAGAGAGAGACACAGTCACATTTTTGCGCTCTCTGCTTGGGGAACCCTGGCTTAGCACCACCAAAATCGAGAGGCAGCGCAAATTTGTTCTCTAATACTCATTCTCCATGCCATTACTTCCAATTGCTGGCCACTGGCGCCTCTTAGTCGCAGAAGCAATTGCCTCTCTTCGAAGAAAGTTACAACAAGACAAGCGTACTCCGCCGGGGCGCCAGATGGAGGAAGCAACAAGTACATGGCAAGTGTTGTAGTTCTTGTACTACTCCCAAACTGAAATTTCGTAGCCACCGCTGGATTAAAGAAATGCCTCTCGCACGACTGATGGTAATCGAAGAGCTACAGAAGAAGCGTATCCGTAGGGAAACCATACAGCGAAGCCGTCTTAGATGCGTATCGGACCCTCTGTCCAAATCAGACGAAACGTAGGTGTTGTTACCTATGGTTGCTTGAACAACTTCTTGTTCTTTTGTTTATTTTTTACAGATTTAGGTAAAATTATCGTGTTGACAAGAGAACTTTTCTTAAGATACTTGACATAATCAAGGATGATATGCCGTCATCTCGAATAAGTCCTGTCTTACATCTGGTGACCACACTACGCTTTTTGGGTGCCAGGTCGTTCCAAAGAGCCATAGGCAAAGACGTGGATCTGTCTTACATGACGCCATTACTTAGCCGATTTTACTGCAGGTCCATTGGCAATTAGCTGCGCCAGTTTGGTCCTGGCTGCAGCCACAGCTACCTTGTCGCCCTTTGTGAAATTCCGGACTATGTCCTTATGCTCCTTCATGAACGCTAAGAAAATCTCGCTCCGGACTTCTGTTCGATGCTTTGCCCTTAATAATTAATTAAAATTTTAAACATTTCGGAAATATAATCAAATTTACTTACATTTTAGCGATTCCTCGTATGTTTTTTGGCAACTTGTATTCGTCGTTCAGTGAATGGCGTTTTCCAACGTTGCCAGTTTATTGAACTTAAATTGGCAGCAATCGATTTACAAATTGCACAATTAATAAGCAAAAGATTACCGCAACAATTATTGCGACTAAAATTAATTTTTAGTATCTCTGCTTTAACACAAAAAACACTGTTGTTTACAACTTAAAACTAAATTCGATTAATTTCGAAATTCAAATGGTAAAAGGTGGCACCACTGAAATACTAGCGATTTGGTGAGATGCAGTGAATGACAAATTTAACTACCGATTTAACTAGCCATTTACTAAAATGCCAATTTAACAAACTTAACATGCTAAATGTTTAATTTTTTTGATGTAGATTATTCACAAATTGATCACCTTTTATGAATCAATAGGGTTTGTTCTTTGTTCAAATGCATTCTAGTGGTGCGCGGTTTTCAAATCAATCGAAAACAGGCTCTGTGGCAGGGTGAAATGCAATTCGCACGAATTGATTTCTGTGGCAACCCTGTATACTTCAGTATACAGTTTATAGCTCTTAAGCTGTGGAGGCCAAATACTTACATCAAAAACGGAAACAGACTACACACAAAAAAATCTGGTGGGTAAAATTAACTAACGCTGACAGTAACTTTTTTCGAAATTTTTTATGCATGTGGTTTTGTTGTTGCTTGGTAACTGTGCTAACAGTAAAATCTACAGAAGAAATTGTAAAGTTCACGTATTTATTTTAGCTCGTATTTTGTTGTTGCATTTAACAACTGTACGCTGAGCTGAGTAAATTCAACCACAAATATTTTTTCACATATTTTGTTGTTTTAATAAGTTACTGCAAACTACAGTAACTCTACCATAGAAATAGTTAATCTGACGTGATTTTTTCATCCCATACTTTGTTTTTGCAGCAATTTACTGTACCCACAAGTAAATCTTACCACACAAATAGTATAACTTTTTAAATGAATTTTGTTGCTTCACTGACTAACTCTACCGACAGTAAATCTAACCGCGAAAATTGTTGATTGAGAAAATTTCATTTTGGCCCTTATATTTATATTGTACTTTCACTGAATTTGAACTTGAGAATTACTAGTGGTCTCATTTATGCGACATTTAAGAAATTTTTCGTGCATGTGGTTAGGCAGATTCAATACAAGTAATATGTGAGACGCGTTTCTATTAACGCGAGCCGTAGCGTAACTGGTAAAGACGTCCGTCCAATCGTGTGTTCAGTCAAAGGGCCCAGAGTTCGAATCCCCCCAAGGTAAGTAAAAATTTTTCAAATAAAATAAAAATGTGTTTCATTCAAACAATTATTTCAGAACCAAAATTGGTGGGTGGGGGTATTAAGGTTGCCTCTTCTGGTCTGGGTTGATAATGAGCTCCAGTAGATTGGCAACTTGTGACAGCGTTAAATTACTATTTTTATGGTAAAGTTACTGTACACACAGTAAGAAAATCTACTTACTGTACGCATCGGTTAATATTACTAATTTTGTGGGTTGGCGCATTTCTAAACGATATTTTCAGTTAGATTTACTATTGCAATAGTTCTCTTTGCGTAAAGGTTTACGTGATAGTTACTGTCAAATTTTGTGAATTTTACCGACTTTTTGGGTTGGCGCATTTCTAACCCAAAATATCGGTTAAATTTAACCACAGATTTTTTTGTGTGTAGGTGACGAAATACTTGAAACTCTTGTAATGTTAAAAAAACAAGATAGTATATAAGAAACATTTTAATAATATAACATCATCTGAAATCAATATGTTCCATTCTTATACCTTATAATTTTATTTAAGCCCTTAAAGAATGACCAAAAATGTGTGTAATGAAGTAAATTTGGTTTTCTTTGTTTTTAATATTCATTACTAATAAAAATGAATGAACCACGCTTTTGAATATAAAAGTAACTTTTTTGTACATTTACCTTTACCTAGGTACTTGAAAATCCGGATACCTTTTACCTTACCTAGGTATATTCTTAGACGTTTACCTTTTACCTTACCAAGGTAAGAAAATCGAGTACCTTTCCTATCACTGCTTATGGATACACCTCGTTAGTTTTAGTTAAAATTAAGCTGTAAACTTTTCCATGAATAAAGCGTTTCATCGAGCGACTTTTTAAATGACAAATTGTAATGTTTAAATTTTTTTGCCATTTCCATTTAATTTGAAGCAAACATTCCACCCAGTCGGTATGCCCCATAATGATTTGAAAGCAGCTCTTTCACTTCCTCTGCCCCAGCCATTCGCGTTGACAGGACAAGAGTTTATGGGTGCACAATAAAAGCATGGCGAAGGCAGCTGCTGACCTAATGAGCTTCATGCCACAGACGCCAAAAAGAAATTGACACGCCGCTGGGGCGTTTTATTTAATTGCGCTCCACCAACCCAGTGACAGTGGCGGGTGCGTCCTAATGAAGAAGCTTGGCTGGTGTGGTCTGTGTGTGTGCTAATGTCTCGATAAGGTCAGAGTAGGGGGCGTGGCTCGTAAAAAGGCGAATAGCGTGCTAAGCACCATAGAACATGGAAGGAACAGTTGAAGCCGTTTGCCGCTTATCAGGACTCTTGCCCGCATGACCAGGATATTTGTAAATATGTCCTGCCGCGTATATTTCATCTAGCCCAGTTGTCTTGTTGACTTTTATTTTGTGTGTGTGTGTGAGGCAAATTAATTTTTGGTTTGTTTTCGCTGGCCTATTTAGTGGATTTAATGTGTTGCCTCATTAGCCAAATAATTGGCAACTAATTGACTGGAGAGTTGTTTAGATATAAGGAACTTTCAAAAGTGCAGTAAAACTCGGGCTTGAAATGATTTTATATTTGGTTCTCTTCTAGGAAAACCCAGGCAACGATGTAGAGCTGTCTTTTATTGAAAATATTTACTTAACGTGGAATTTGGACGCCATTTCGTGGCTAAAGTTGAAGATTTGTTCCTCATAAATGAGAGGAATATTACAGTCTCTGAAATGTTCTGGAATGTGGAATTGCTTCTAATTTAGTGATTGGAGCATACACTTCTTCTCTATACAAACTCCAATTCTGTGGCGTTTTGGACTAGCTCACTCTTCTCTTTCTCCGTTCCGATTGGAACCTACACTTGTCTCTACCAGCTCCTATTCTGTGGCATGCTCCTGCTCTCTCTCTTCCTCTCGATTAGATTCTACACTTGTCTCTACCAACTCCTATTCTGTGGCATTCTCCTTGGTCAGCACCAGCTCACACTTATCCTTCTCTTTCTTCATCTCGCAAATAGTTGTGTCCTCCATTCTGGGGGCAAGGCAGCGATTACATTTCTTGCGATTCCAAAAGTTCAGATTGAAACAATAATCGCAAGTCCAATCCGTACTGCGAGGACGCCAACGGTTCTGCATAGCCAGTGAATTGGCTTTATCGGAAGACTCCATCCTAGCGGCCTTACAGCGATTGCAACGCAAGCGCCAGACAAAGTTGCTATTGCGACAGAACGCGCAGAGCCAATTGTCGCTGGGCGGCTTCCATTTGAGCTTACGCTGACGACGCTCCGGCGGCGGCTCCACCATGTCTCGGGGATATGTGAAGCGTATATTGCCATCTTTGCGGGTGGAAAGGTATGCCGGTAGTACCCTCAATGTGTGACCCAGAAACTTGCTGCCGTTCAGATTGGTAATGGCCGACTGTGCCGAATATGGACTAACATAGGTGATGGTGGCCTGGCCATTTGACCGCCCCGAAAACTTGTTTTTATAGACAAAAATTCGGGGCTTGCCCGAAATTTCGTCCTCCTGAATTAATCCAAGTTTTCCAAAGAATAATACAATGTCGTCTTTGCTTAAAGTCAGGCGCATTCCCAACACAAATACCGTATCCGGCTGCAAAACATATTGCTGTTGTCCCATCTGCAGATAGGGAGAGTAGCGAGATGGACTACTTTGATAGTGTGCAGTACGCTGCTGCTGCAGCTTCCTAATCTCCTCGTCTAGTGGATTCTTGAGTTCCAAAGAAGAACAAGCGAGGGACATGCCAGTCTGCTTGAGTTCCAAAGAAGAGTAAGCCAATGGCCAGACAGTCTGCTGCTTTTGCTTATGCTTTTCGTCCACTGAATTCTTGAGATCTAAAGAGCAAGCCAAGGACATGCCAGTCTGCTTGAGTTCCAAGGAAGAGTAAGCCAATGGCCAGCCAGTCTGCTGCTTCTGCTTATGCTTTTCGTCCACTGAATTCTTGACTTCCAAAGAAGAACAAGCGAGGGACATGCCAGTCTTCTTGAGTTCCAAAGAAGAGTAAGCCAATGGCCAGTCAGTCTGCTGCTTCTGCTTGTCGTCCACTGAATTCTTGACTTCCAAAGAAGAGCAGGCCAAAGGCGTAGAAGAGACCGACATGACGGTTTCATCAGCGCTGACTTCTTCTTCTTCTGCTGCTGCTGCTGCTCCTTCTCCCACCAGATCATCTGTGTCACCGTTATTCTGCGTGCGTGCATCGCCACTGCCATCCTCCAAGCGACACATGTCACCACCACCTTCTGCCGTATTGGCCACACAATTTGTCTGATAAATTTCTTGCTGAAACTGTTGTTGCTCACCGAAATGATTACGTTTGTAAAAATTGATATGAAGTTGTGTTTGCAAATTAGATACCGTAAAGTCCATGTTTTATAAAAAAAAAATAAATCTTTGTATAAAAATTTGGTCTTTTTCTATTTGTTTACAACTTAACAAAACACGAAACTTTTCCTACGGAATATGAAAAACTACTAAATCTTTGCTAGCAAGCAAACGGCATCTACCGAATTTGATGGTGACACTTGAATCGAGGCTTGCTGAGATAAAAAAAATTGGAATTGAAAATGTGGAAAACAAAAATGCAAATTATAGGTAATTTCAAACACACTTATCGGTTAAATTATGCAGTTGTCTTTTACTGCTGAGTGGAAAATTGATTCATAATTTTTGCGCATTTTCTGCTTTAATCTGCTGAAAGTTGAACACAAGCATGGAGCATACAAATCGATACTAATAATGGTGCAGCAAGAGGCTATTTTCAATAGAAAATTTGTGGCAAGTTTAATGGAAAATTTTCAATATTTATAAATATAATAATTCGATCAATTTCTTAGAGCAAGGTCACAACTTGTTGAAATTTTGTCTGCTTTCTACCTGACTGTTACTATAATCCAAAATTTTGTTCTGTATTCTGTGTTTACATATCAATAACTGACTGCATTTTCGATTCCAAACATTTGGCAGACATTCCTTATGTCTCAATAACAAGTGGAATATCTTACAGAGAGAAAAATATGACTTTCTACAATCATTACTAAATGGCCATGATTTTGGTGTTTTTTTCCGTTCATAAACATGATCGGTGGTCATAAAAAAAGAAAAAGTGATCATGGCTAAAAAAATATATTAATTTTTTATGTAATTTATTTGGCGACCTTTCTAATGTTTAATTAGTGAGTTGGCTGGCTCTAGGTACGAAAATTTAATTTTTTAATGATTATATTCGTGGGCATAAAATCGAATAGAACACACGTAAGGCGAGAGAGAACCACTGAGCTTTTTGCTTGCTGAGTTCTTAAGTGCAAAGTGCTTATGGCTACATTCTTTACTGTGATTTGTCGCGCGAGTGCTTCATAGTCATTTGCTTTAAGATGCTGCCTTTCGTGTTAAGTTCAGAGTTAAACAAGAAAGAAAGTCGGTCAAGCCCGCCTATAACATACTCTGTAGCCCCAAAGTTTGTATGATTCTAATCATAGAAGCCACACAAAGTGGCATATCGCCCTTGTGACCAGTGCTAACCATCATAATTGTTTGGTTTCCTTATAACTCGACTATTGTTTCTTTGGCAATTCGATAAATAATACTGATTTCCAAATATGAGAAGAAGGTTCCCGCTCTTTACAAATCTATAAATGTCTGCTTTACATTAGATATAAAGCCCTGAGTAACCAAAGTTTTGTCTAAAGGACCACCCCCCTGGCACTTTAAACTAGAAACAATTGATACGCACCTTAGATCCTTTATTAAATCTAATACAGGCAAAGACATCGTCTTAAGAGAATTCAACGAAACAAAACACAAATTAAGTAACCATATATTTATATACACTGACGGATCTTTAAAAAGAAGAAACAGAATATGCAATAACCACTGAGAAGGAAGTTCTTAAGCGCGCGACTTTGCCCAGCTATTCATCCGTGCATGCTGCAGAGATAATAGCTTTACTAGAAGCAGTACAAGTAGCAGTTAAAACAAGAAAGAAAGTCGGTCAAGCCCGACTATAACATACTCTGTACCATTAACGTCTCAGCTCGCATTTGCTCACGAGTTATACTCGCTCATCTCTAAGTTTCACTCTCTCTCTCTTTCTCTCTCTCTCACTAAGATTGCCGTTCAATAGAATGCTGTGGTGATGGGTGGGGGGTGGTGGGTGTTAACTGACCGTTTTTTGCTCATAACTTGAGTATTGTTCATCCGATCTTTATCATTCCTTCAGCAAATCGATAAATAATTTTGAGTACTAGATATCTCTAGAAGGTACAAACTATCTATCATCAAAACTGTAGGAGATATGACGTTTTTTCCAAATTGCGGGGGCGCGAGGGGGCGTGGCAAAAATTGAAAATAAACTTGATCTGCCTGCAAGTATAAGAAATATATGTCCCATACATGTCAAACCTCTATCTCTTACCATCTCTGAGATCTCTTCGTTCATACGGACGGACGGACGGACAGACGGACAGACGGACATGGCTATATCGACTCGGCTGTTGATGCTGATCAAGAATATATATACTTTATAGGGTCGGAAATGATTCCTTCTCCCTGTTACATACTTTTGCACAAACTTAATATACTCTATGTACCTTCGGTACAGAGTATAAAAACAGGGAAAATATGCATATGCTCCGACTCATTATCAGCTGTCGATGCTATTCAGAACATAAGCAAATTTTTTTTTGTATTTTCTGCTTTGTTTTTTCTGCTTCTTAGCGTCGGAATTGAATCAGCTGTGATTGCCTGTCAAGTAAGCGGCTCATTAGCTTTCCGACGCTCAGGAACGGAAATTTTAGTTTGTCTGAGTTCGACCATTATTTGTGACATTTATTAACGCTTGATCGGTAGAATGCCACACAGCCAATGGTACAAGAAGGGGTTCTAGATTCCGACAGTTCTGACGAGGAGCAGCCTCTATTAAAACGATATCAATCTAAAAGAGAGATGGAATTGGAGGAAATTTTGGATGATTTAAAGGCTATATTCCACGATTTGGTCGTTCAGTCCGATAGTCTTGTTCATGATACGGCTGCTTTTCATCTATGTCACAAACGGGTCTGCACAACATTATAAAAATCGTTTCCTAATGGCGAATCTTTTAAATCATGAACGTGATTTCGGCTTGAAAGCTGAGGCACATTATATTGCAACTGCCCACGGTAAAGGAGCGTGTAATGGAGTGGGCGCAATTTTTAAAGGAGAAACCAGACGTAGAAGCCTCCAAATCACCCATGGTGATCCTATCCTTACTCCAGATGCTTTGTTTCAATGGTCAAAAAATCATTTTCAAGGGATTGATATATTTTTCTATACGAAGGAGGACCACGAGACTGTGAAAGCTGAGTTGAAGACAAGACTTGAAAGTGCTAAGACTATTCCTGGTATCCAGAAGCAAGACAGAAGCAGATTGGATAATCGATTGCTACTCAAGCGTTATTCTGCATCAGTTGATGTCGAAGTTTTTCCCAAAGAAAACCACCGTAAACAACGAAAGCCACGTTCTCGACCCTGATTAAGTTTTAAACTTTGACTAACCATTTACAATAGAAATACATCAAACAAACTAAAATTTCCGTTCCTGAGCGGCGGAAAGTTAAATCGCCGCTTACTTGACAGGCAGACACAGCTGATTCAATTCCGACGCTAAGAGGCAGAAAAAAAAGGAGAAAATAAAAATAAATTGTCTTCCATCTTGATATAAATTGTGAAATGTATATAAAAATATGCTCTTTCTGAAAAAAAGTATTCGTATCAAATACAGAGTGGCCCTTGTGAAGAAAAATAAAATAAACTGATTTTTTTTGTTCAAAAAAACTAGTGGCAGCTCTGACAGTTGTCACATATTTCTTTCGAAAAGTTCACGTGATTTTAGATAAAACGAGAGCATAAGTTAAAGTCGGCTCTAACCGACTTCGAAATACCCGTTACTCATGGAAAGAAACGTTTAATAGCCTTCCTGTGTGTCTGAGGCAGGACAGCCGAAAAGTATGCAACACTTTTTTAACTCGGCTATTTATCATCCGATCTTGATGAAAATTGGAGGGCTTATAGATGTGGCGAATATTAATGTAAGTTTAAAATTTGAGATCGATATCTCAATTGTGGGAGCTATTCAACATTTTTTATTGTGGGGGCGGGGGTGGGCGTGGCAAAAATTTGAAATAAACTTGATCTGCGTGCAGACAATAGGAGTCTACATTTCAAAATTGGTTGCTCTAGCTCTTCTAGTCTCTGAGATCTAGGTGTTCATACAGACAGACGGACGGACGGACGGACGGACGGACGGACGGACGGACGGACGGACGGACGGACAGACGGACATGGCTATATCGACTCGGCTGTTGATGCTGATCAAGAATATATATACTTTATATGGTCGGAAATGATTCCTTCTGCCTGTTACATACATTTGCACGACTTTAGTATACCCTTTTACTCTACGAGTAACGGGTATAAATAGTATTTGCTCTGATTAAATCCGATGCATCGTTCAAGAGTTATGATTTTTTAAACTTTCATGTGTTTTCCGGATTATCTCGAGAACTATCGACGGTATGGGAAAAACATTTTGGGGAATTTTCATCTATATTTAGTACTTCAAAATTGTAGCCATTAATAATTTTTTGGAAATAACAAAAAATTGGGGTGGCCGAGTTGACATGGAATATCCCCTATATAAACAAGGTAAGTTTAAGCAGTTAAGCATACATATACTTGTTTTAGTCGTCGTTTTTGGAAACATATGTAAATAACAAATGTAGAGGAACATATACCACGCCACAATTCCGCTGTGGCTGTTTCTGCTCTTTGCAAGATGACGCTCAAAGCGAGAAGTTCGAAACGAAGTCAGCTGCAGAAGAGGAGTTTTTCACTCAGCTTCTTTGCGAATGCGAAGAGATCTGCATGTATGGGTTTCAGCATGAGAGAATTTGGTTATTCTCGAAACAGCGATAGTTGCACGGACATACCCAATTGCTATGCCAAAAAATGTTGTAATTAATATCTGTTGATTTGTTTTGTTTATAAAGAATTATACTCAACCATAGACCTTGAGCTAGCCAGATGTAATTTTGACTAAAATACATTTTGTTAGAGTTCAAAATAAGTTTTTTTAATGTTATGATTTAATTTAAATGGCAGTTTATACAGAACTGAGTTGATACCACAAACTTGATAGCAAAAGAATATTACATTGATAAAAGCTAGTATCAAATTGATACTAAGAGTTTGACAATTGAAATATCAAAATGATAAGACCTAGTATCAAATTGATACTAAAAAATTCATTTAAAAAAGGGTCAACCTAATACAAGTTATCATTGGTTTGATATTCTCGAATTATACTGGGGGTTATTGCTGGCTCGAGGTCAATGTTTTTAACGTGCTTCATTATACAATAATAAAACACAATTTATGGTTTTCCAATATATTTCAAACCCCGTCGGGATTCGTCTTCAGGGAAAAAGCACAGCGTCCGCTTTGTTAGCTGTGGAGTTGAGAACTGAAATATAATTTTAATACTTTCGAAAATACCAACTTAATACATGGAGTGTTAAAGAGAATTTGGTACTCAATGGTTTCAAATTGACGACTAAATTGATGATTACTGTTTACTGTTTTTTGGGTGTAGTAATACATGAATGAAACTCCAGGATATTATCAAATTGTTGAATATTGCAGAAATGTTTTGTTGTCTAATTGTCTAATGAATTTTCTCAATTTTTATACCCGTTACTGTAGTCGGGGGAAGTACAACGGGTATAAAAATTGTTTAAAATAATAAAATTTATGAATTGGCAAGGCGCTTCGCCTTCTGGTCCTTTGGGTGATGGTATTTGTGGTAAGACCCCGAGGAACACAAGTTTGTGCGCCATTTTGTAAAAGACAATGCACACAATATTTCTGACATTAATCCACTTAAACCCGTAATCCAGGTAACTGAATATTTTCCCATAGCACAAGGAGAGCCAACAAAGCGACTCTGCCCTAATCGCTTAATGAATTTATTTACTTGCTCTGCACCCAACCCAGACCACAGTCAAGTTAACTGCAGCCGGTGGCTCCGTAGCAACCACTTGAATACCACCACCCCCCTCGCTAACCACTTGCAGCCACTCTCTACCAGTTTGTCATATGATTTAATCAAAGTTTGTAGGAGCAGCCAAATCTCACCCACAATTGGCGTCGCACCCTCCTATAGTAGACTTTGTGTTGTGAATTTACTTTGCACTTTCTTCCACACGGCCGAAGCCAGCATCTGGACTCGGAAGTCGGTGCTGGATATTTGCGTAGCTACTGGTCCTATTGCGCAACAGTGTCACACTTCAATGTGGTTCCCCCCCGGCAGCCTGATGCCGATTTAAGTGCCAGCAGGAGAGTAAATGCAATAAACACCATTAGCTGCAACGACTCCCTTGGCCAGGACCAGCACGAAGGTCTTTCATGTTTTACTTTTGCCAAGGAAAGTTTACACCAAACTGGAATAGAGCAAAGTCCCGTCTACCACCAGGTAAGAAGCAGTGCAACAAAATGCAAAGAAGAGAAGGGTAACTTAAGTGAATTGAATGAAAAAGTTTCAAACTGAAACTGCGGGTGCCATAAACTGAATGCGGTTCAGTAGAATGGCACTAGCTGGATGCAGGGTCAACGAAGAAGGAAAGAGTCAATGTTGTTAGTGAAAAACAATTTAATGTTTTTCTGTGATTTAGTTGAATGGATTTACTTGAAAAGAGAGAAACTGAAAGGTTTCGACATAAAATTCCATTGACATGTTGCCCTGTTAGCAAATCAGAATCGCAATAGTCTAAATTTGACTGATTTTGATACAGAGAACGAAAAAATAGATCGAAAACACTTTTAGTTCTGTTTCTGTTTCATAATTTAGCAGTCAATTTGAATCGGAGTGCAGCGAGTCACACTGTACGACGGGAACAGCTCAAGGCGATGACATAATCTTCATTATCTGTAGACCTTCAATAGAAATTGATTTGCCACAAATTTTCCGTTTAATAAAATACTAAGATTAAATATTATAATTAACAACAATTTCTCATTTAAACGTCTTATATTTCGTGTTCGTCTTTTGCTTGGCTCTTTATTTTCGACCCACATTAAACTCAAATCCCTTGGTGAGATTTATATTGCGAGCCAAACAAAATGCTTCCATTTCTTTGAAAGTTCGATTTGACATTGTCGATGCTATCGAATATTTGGATCCATGACGCGATATTCCAAAATGTGGACGACCAATATATCCCGGTTCAGGTACATCTTCAATATGATGGAAACTATCGCTCAATTTCCGACCCTTGCATATGGTAAACTCCGCCTCATCAAATGACTTGCGACGCATTTCGAATGATATGTCTGCACCCAAATGCATTCCTGGCTTATGAGGCAAAATCACGGTGCGCTTCCGGGGCTTATTCCTAATCAGCTCACTCTCATCCTCTTCTTCCGAATCGGAGTCGACATTTGTAACTAACTTCGATGTTCGCTTGCTGACTGCTGTCAAACGAGCCGCTAACATATCGGCATCAACGGCCGATGGCTTCTGGGGATATGGTGTACCCGTATTATTGGCCCGTATAAATCCATAGGTGCGATTAGCTAGCATTATCTTATGGGTGACCGCAATGCTGCTTGGCTCGAAGCCAAGACGATAATGGAATATATTTTTGGTACTCTTTTTGCTTTGCCTCTTCAGTATGGAGCGCCTGTAGGTGTGCATTCCCCTTGTTCGCAGTTGAGTGGATGAACTCATGTTTGATTTGTTTTTTCGTATGTGTTGCATGTGCGTTGAATGAATTTATAATGTTGATAAACTTTGCTGCTGATTTTGTTGTTTGAAATTTGATTCTGGTATATGGAGTTTAGTAGAAAAGCTGGCTGGGATGGCACAATTAATTGACAGAATTGTGATGTAACAAACACATTTAACCAGCTTAATAATTAATTATACAAGTTTACGTTCAGTGCAGAATGATGCATAATGCCAGATAATTGAATTGTTCTGAAGCCAAAGAAGTGCACTCATTGAATATTTATAAGAGGATTATGCGATTGACCTGATTTTTTTTTAAATGACACTTTGGAACTTTTGTTTGCAACTAGCTTTGGCGCGGTTGACTGCAGTGCGTAGTCTAGTGATTTTTAATCTTGCATCCAGCTGCTACTCGATGTCAGTTAATCAACCTAGAGCGGTGTATTTTCAAGTGTAGTCGTGTTTGATTAAGCCCGAATTCTTTCAGCAGTGCGTACACGATATGTTTAAGGTCTTGCTTTCCGTTGCTCATGCTGTTTTGAAAAGAAGCAATTACGCTTGTCGCTGATGGTCTTAATTTTGAATTTTATGGGATGGGTCGGTACAGTTTTTTTGCTGTCAGTAAAAGCAAAAGTATGTAACAGGGAGAAGGAATCATTTCTGACATTATAAAGTATATATATTCTTGATCAGCATCAACAACCAAGCCGATATAGCCATGTTCGTCTGTATGAATGCACAAAACTCAGAGATGTTAAGAGATAGAGGTTTGACATGTATGGGACATATATTTCTTATACTTGCTGACAGATCAAGTATATTTTTAATTTTCGTCACGCCCCCTGCCGCCCCCGCAATTTAGAAAAAACATTATATCTTTTACAGTTTCGTAGATAGATGTGGCTTTCCTTCTAAAGATATTTAGTAATCAATATTATTATCGTTTTGCTGAAGAAATGATAAGGATCGGATGAACGATACTCAAGTTATGAGCAAAAAAAGGACAGTTAACACAAACCCCACCCACCCACACAGCATTCCATTTAACAAAGTCAATCATAGAGAGGGAGAGAGATACTTAGAGATGAGCGTATAACAAAAACTATTTCACGATTGCCGTTTGACTTCTTGGATAAGACTTTTTTTGTGGGTAATATCAAAAGATATTTGTCTGCATTGATAATAGAAATTAATGATAAAAATTTGTGGGCCGCCGGATTGTCGAGTAACTGAGGGCCATAAAAATTTGCCATCGGCGGTGTTTGAAATGACCTGTTTCCAAACAATGAACCATCTTCTCTACCGATTTCATGTATTATAATATTATTGTCGGGAGCAAATGCGAGGGGCGGCCTGAACTGGTACAGAGTATATTATAGTTGGGCCTGACCGACTTTCTCACCTGTTTTGCTTCAAAATGTAAGCTTATAAATAATATCGCTAAATGTCAGTGTTTGCCTTCCTTCTAATAATCTGCTAGCAGCAAAATATTCGCTCTGTTGTTGCTGAGCTTGGAATGTTTAGCACTTGCATGGAAAGCGTTCTAAAATATTAAGGACACGATAAAATTTACAAAAACTCCATAAATCCAGATACACTTTCTACAAGAAAAATATGCTTTAAATAAGCTTTCGTGAATACTGCATGACTTATATTCACGATGTTTGACTTTAGCTCACTCACGAAACACGCTCGGATCACGGATGGTCATTCACGATCACGTTGTGACTCGCCGTGACACGTTTTAATTCACGTCGTGCTGAATTACAGCTATTTCATTAACCCCACGGGAAGAATTTGGAAGGGACTAAATCGGGCTTTCGCGGAGTGAAGTCATAATTAAAATTTGTTAAAATGTATGATCAAGGAACAAAGCCGTCTTTGCTCGCTTTATGTGAGCTGTGGCACCATCTTATTGGATCCAAAATTTCTTTACGCCGTTAGCAGCCAGGATGTCCAGGACGTCTTTGAAAAATAACGCTCCAATGATGACAATTTCCGTACAACTTGTAGACTATGCTCACGATTTAATTGAGTGTTTTCATTGGCGTAGAACCGAGAATAATTTGTGCCCTTTAAGCACAATAACACCGTGTTGTATTTTGTGTTCAATGGCACAAATTCACTAGGACTGACGGCTCTAAGTTCGAACGCTGGGTGTCATAAGCCCATTTGAAAAGAAGAAACTTTGCAAGTAGGATTAACAAGGTTATTGACAAGATAAATAGGCAAAAAATGAAAAAATGAAGGCATTTCCTAGCCGTTGTGATCTTTAGCCAGTCTTGTGCAAGATAGCTTGTATAAGGAGTTTTGTGAAAACGGTGGGCCAGCACTTTCTTATGGGCCAGCCAAAGTGAGATTTATTGACATAGAGCAGAGTCAGGCGCCTCACTATCTGCAGTGTATACAACAGCCATATGCGGCAGCGACGTCGACTCAACGACAGTATACGAGCTTACACTGCTCTCTTTTGCAACAGTGCAAAAGTAGCGTGGCTAAACAAACACAAGCAAAGCCAAATTGAGCATGTGTGTTTTGTCGGCCCCTGACATAGAGCCATCGAAGGACCCTTACCGTTATGATCAACAAAGTGTTTCGAAGTCAGAGCAAAAGTCTCGACGTGTCGAAGTCTCGAATCCTAGACGCTGATAGCAAAGGTTTTAAATGGGAAGCAGGGCTTGAGTCAAGCTTAAATCAGGAAATTATTACGAGACCTTAGAGCCTGTCAGTCTGTCTCTCCCTCACTCTATTGTTTGCCTATATCTTTACATACAGAATGAAGTACAAAACGTTTCAATGGTACTATAAGTTTACTAAGAAAAAAACGACCGTCCAAAAGCCAGCACGAGCGGAACTCTTTTTCAACGATTTAGTTCGTTCACAAAACAAGCCCGACTTTCACGGAAAAACACCAATTATAACCATTGATACTAAAATTGGCACAATGCGAAAATTGTGCATAGAGAAAAATTTTACATTCTAAATTAATAACCAAATGTTAAAGAAAAACAAAAGAAAACAAGAAAGAAAGTCGGTCAAGCCCGACTATAACATACTCTGTACCCTTACACTCGCATTTGCTCACGAGTCATACGTGTTGTGCGCTGTTAAACGCTCATATCTAAGTTTCTCTCTCTCTCTCTCTCTCTCAGTAAGATTGCCTCTGTTGAACGTAATGTTGTGGTTATGGGTGGGGGGTGTTAACTTGCCGTTTTTTGCTCATAACTTGAGTATCGTACATCCGATCTTTATTATTCCTTCAGCAAATCGATAAATAATTACTAGATATCTATAGAAGGTACGAACCATCTATCATCAAAACTGTAAGAGATATGACGTTTTTTCCAAATTCCGGAGGAGGGAGGGGGCGTGGCAAAAATTGAAAATAAACTTGATCTGCCTGCAAGTATACGAAATATATGTCCCATACATGTCAAACCTCTATCTCTTACCATCTCTGAGATCTGTGCGTTCATACAGACGGACAGACTGACAGACGGACATGGCTTTGGTACAGAGTAGAACAACAAAATCTAATAAAGGGAGGGGATGTGTTCAAGGCAAATCGTTAATATCAAATTGCAAATTAACTTATCTTTAAACCAACAGAAAAAAAATAAAAAACCAACTATTTTTTTCTGGGTTTTTATTGCGAGCACAAAATGTTGACAAATTGTGATAACTCTACTTTTGTCAACGAATGGGCTTGGTTTCGGCAGCTTTAGAACGAATTTTGTTTGTGAAATAAAATACCCGATTTTCAATCCAACGAGAAGGCCAAGCTAACTTCGTCTGTGCCGAAGTTTTTATACCCTTGCAAATGCTGATTTTGAAATGTCAGAGTTTAAGAACGCTTACATAAAAATCTAACAATTTTTTAACTTAAACCCATTTTCCTACAGGTAAACATCTGATTTCGACCAAATTTCACGAATCTTTTTGAAAACATATCAAATTAACACTCGCGGAGTTTAACAAAGATAAAATTTAAAACAGAAAAATTTTTCTCACTAAGACTCATTTTCCGACCGATCGGTCCTATGGCAGCTATAAGATATAGTCATCCGATTTTGACAAAAATTTGCAAATCTGTTTGAAAGCATATAATATTAATTATCGCCGAGTTTTATGACTCTAGCATTGAAAACAAAAAGTTTTTCTTACTAAGACCCATTTTCCGACCTATTGTTCCTATGGCAGCTATAAGATATACTTATCCGATCTTGACCAAAATTTGCAAGTCTGTTTGAAAGCAGATAATATTAACAATGGCCGAGGTTAAGGCCGCTAACATTGAAAACAAAAAAGTTTTTCTCACTAAGACCCATTTTTTGACCGATGGTTCCTATGGCAGCTATAAGATATAGTCATACGATCCGGTCGGTTCCGACATATTAGTAGCGTGCTGTAAAAGAAGACTCTGTGCAAAGTTTCAGCTCGATAGCTTCAAAACTGAGAGACTAGTTTGCGTAGAAACAGACGGACAGACAGACAGACAGACGGACGGACAAAGCTCAATCGACTCAGCTCGTCGTCCTGATCAAGAATATATATAGTTTATGGGGTCGGAAATGAATATTTCTATGCGTTGCAAACTTCTGGGCAAAATTATAATACCCTTTGCAAGGGTATAAAAATGCTGGAGCAGAGACCGTTTCGGGATATATTGAGTATATTTCGAACTTTTCTTAAATCTAAATATCCGAACCGGCGTCATTTCAAAATTCTTAAGCGATAAGTAATTTGAGTTACTATATGTACTGTGAGAGATAGAAAGTTTTCTTGCGGAGGTTTTATGGCGAAAGTGTAGCAAAAATTTAAAATAAATTTGAATTGCCGAGGCTAATTACTATAACTCGGGGGCTCGGGACCGGGACGGGACTGTATATACTAAAAACGGTTCAAAATTGTCAAATTGTTGGTCATGAAAAAAATTCCATAGGTTAATATTTTACTTCAACAGCATCACAAAGGCAACTCAGCAAATTGTGTGTTCCGCAAACTGAATCTAATTATGCATGGTCACCAAGCGGGTCAAGTGAGGACCAACAAAAGTTGCCCACGTGTTGTTTGTCTATATGCATGAGTATGTCAAAGGAAGCATATATAAATGAGCGAAAAAGTGCCAACACTTTAATCGGGAATTGTGTTTGTCGTGTCGCTAAGGGAAAAAGGCTTAAGCGGGTAATCAAATGTCAGACTTTTGTTGAAACTTTTTAAATGAGATCAAACTAAAAGACCGAAACAAGTTGACATCACAAAAGGCGGCGGCCAACAGTATTAAAATATTTAATCCACCCAGGACATGGACCAAAAAATTCACACACAACCCCACATAAAGCACAGCTGTGTCCATGTGAAGTGGAAGCAAGTCACTTGGCCTTGCCGTGTTTAATTGAGTTTGAAATAGGTGCCAGTTTGTTGGCCCCTTCTCAGTTAGTTGGGGCACAAAATTGGCTTAGTTTTAAGTGGGGTCCATGTGAGTGTGTGCGTCCCCTTCGGCTACGCACTACGAAACTTAATTAAGGCTCACTGGGATTTGATTTTGATTCTCATTTAACATTTGTGGTGCCATAAACATTGCCATTGCATATATACGATGGAATGAAAAGAAAATATAAGTAAGCAGCTGAAATCTGAAATCCGGAATGCTTTTCCCCTCCGCTTACCATTCAATTTGATGTCCGCCTGCCGCACAATCCTTTTTTGGTAAATTCATTTATTTCAATTGTTGTTGAAGCTTCCGCTGTTGCCGACAAAAAGCGTAGTCTACTGTATGGCGTAATAAGCAGTTTTTATGCAGGGCACATTGTGCGAACCGGCGTTTTTATTGTTTCCGGCCGCATTCGAATCAGCCGCACGGACAGTGGGATAGTAAAGAAATATTTGCAATAAATTTAAAAGCTCTTGATGGAAGATGGCAAATATTTGTAGTCTTTGCAAATATTTGAAAATTACTAAGTTATCGCAATCGATTGATGGTTACTCTGTATATAGAAAGTAAGACGACTAGATTGTAGAAGATAGACGAAGACAAACGCTGTACATAAAATTAACGAGATAAACGAGACAGAAAGAATCATCAACCCGTACAGAGAGACTGTAAATAGAAATCCGTGTGTAAATGAAAATCCGAAACCCTGAAGAACCCACGCTTACTAGTCAGGTGTGGAGTGAAGGTCCCAGGTCGCTTGACCAATCTATTACGCCGAAGTTGGGTAAAAATCCCAAGCCGCTTAAAAAATCTTTTACTTCGAAGTTGGGTCAGATCCCAGGCCGCTTGACCACTTGGCATTAGTGTCCGAGCTGAATGACGTCAGTGAGAATGTGAAGCAACTCAAATTGTCTGTGGCCGAGTTGAGGCAGACAATGGTAGCAGCACCTGGAGGCCGACGCATTGAGCTAAGTGACGTTGTTGCAATGATGTCTGTATTTTCTTCCGTATGCTTCCGTATTATGTTTCTCTTCAATATTGGACGAGCTGCATCAGAAGCCAGTATCGTTTCCTTTAAATCTGCCGCTAAACCTGCTATGCAGACCCGTGATGATGATGCAGCCGAAGTCAGTTGTTTTAATTGGAGCCGTTTTGGTCATAAAGCCGGCGTTTGCCTTGCGCCCAAATGAATCCGTAAAGCCGTTGAGTCCGAGTGGATCCGTGGTGCCGTTAAACCCGTATAGAGCCGTTGAACCCGAATGAAACCGCGGAGCCGTTAAGCCCGCATAGAACCGTCAGACCCGTAGATCCGTTTATCCTGAATGGAACCGTGAAGCGTTGGACTTCAGTGGATGTTGGAGGCCGCTGTAAATTTAACTGTGAACTCACTGTTAAGTCACAGTTAAGTCACATTTAAGTCACTGTTAAGTCAATGCTAAGTCACTGTTAAGTCACTGGTAAGTCACTGGTAAGTCACTGTAAAGTCACTGTTAAGTCACTGATAAGTCACTGCTAAGACACTGAAACCTCTGCCCATGATACAACCAAATAAGGTATGGCGCTCAGAGCAGAAAATGACCTGATCCATGGAGAATGAGTATTAGGGAACCAATTTGCGCTGCCTCTCAATTTTGGTGGTGCTAAACGATAGTGCCCAAAAAGATACTTTACAGAGCCTGTAGGAAAACACAGTGGCTAGAGCGAGACGGACATATTCCCAAATGTATCCAGAGAGCGCAAGTGAGAGCGAACAGCTGACCAAATGTATCTAGAGAGCGTAAATGAGAGCTAACAGCTGACTGAGGCAGCGAAAATTTTATCTCTAATACTCATTGCCTGAACGTTTTTTCTCAGAGCGCCAGAGAGCGGGAGAGCAAGCGCAAACGTCAAACACACAGAAATTTACTGTGTGTGTAGAAGAAAAAAACAAAGCAGTTACAGATTTACATACATATATATGCATAAATATTATATTATTAACAACAATTTGCAAGTGCAATCTGTCGCAAAGACAACATTTTTCTAGTTTAAGTCCTTAGGCCCAATTTCTCAAAAGTTGCGGTTAGGTACCGGCCGGTCAAATTTGCCGGCCGGAATTACCAGAGGTTTTGGTTTTCTCAACGAGACTTACTGGCAGGTTTATCCGATAACGATAAATTGCTATCGGTGCAAAGTGTGACCTGACACTGTCGACGAAACAGCTGTTTGTTTTGGCTTTTTTTAATGCTATTGTTGTCGCTGGTAACTATTTGGCAAAATAGTTGAATAAAATTGCTTCCGATGATGAATCAATGTGAAACACCAAAAAGACCAAGAGCGAAGAACTTTTCTGCGGATGAGGAACATTCGTTTGTAGACTTTTTGAGTCAAACAAATGCATTTTGGAGAACAAAAAAAGAAAGGGATGCGGGGACTTGGAAGCAGAAGGCCTGGGATTGGAGATCAGTTTGCTGCCATGCCGGAGTTCATCGCCCTTGGAAAGAACTACGGGATAAGTACGAGAATTTAAAAAAACGACCGCGAAAAGAAGTCGCAATTAAGAAGCGGGAGACTTCTCGAACTGTGGCGGCATTCCCAGTACCGCTGGAGTCTTGTCTATTTCCAAAAAATTCGTGGCATTATCCCAAGCTCAGCCACAGGATTGGAAAATGTGGTTGATAATGATTGTACGTTTTTATTTATGATATGTAAGCTTTAAAAATATTTAACTTCTAAAATTTTAGCACAAATCAATCAGTCAGTGTTCTTTGTGATGGCCAGTAATGCAATAGCGTGGGAATCTTGATTAACTGCACGGTTTACCGAAGGAAGTCTGACTCAACAGAAGTCGCCCGCAATGATAAGGAGGAAGTCACTTGCATAAGAGCGCAGCGCCACCATCAGTTTGCTCTTTGACAACAATCCACGATTCCTGTTAACAATCCAAATCATAATAAACTGAATCACAACTGAAGTTAAGGTTTTACCTGTTACTTAGCGAAGATATTTGATCTCTAGTCCTAGCAAGAATTATTTGACATGCTGAATTTGTTAACCTGAATCCAGATCAGTTAAATTATTAGTCCTCTCCCTGTACTCTATCGCATTATTTATTCGTTGCTCCGTCTTGGGTTATGTGGGTATAACCACCACCATGTTGGACATTGTGGTAATACCGTTCCTGGTGCTGGCCGTGCGTGTGGATAATATTTTCAATATGGTGCACACGTATCAGCGGTTAGATCACTATCGGTATACCACATCGCATGAGGCAATTGGTGGTGCCATTGGCCAGGTGGGCCCTTCGATTTTGCAGACGGCGGGCAGTGAGTTTGCCTGCTTTGCTTTATGCCGGCGTGGCGCTCAAAACATTTGTCATGAATGCGGCGGCTGCTATTCTTCTGAACAGAAAGTTCCACTTCGCCGCGCCTGTGTCTTCTTGTCTTACCGCCTAAATCTTCCATTTCCATAGTTTTCCAAATTTGATTATTTATAAACATTTTGATTTGGCAATTGACAAAAGTCAACAATAAAAATTTTGGACACAGCTGTTTGTTGATCGATAAAAATATCAATAATTCTATCGCAACTTACCGGCAGGTTAAAATTTGACCCCATAATGAGGCAGCGGTTAACTTTGCAATTTGAGAAATTGGACCTTAGTCGAACGTATCGTAAGGTATCGTAATCCAATGATGGGCACACTGTATATTGAATAGGACGACGAGTATAATGTAGATGATGGACGCAAACAGACGCAGTAAGTGAAACGGACGAGATAGAAGTGACAGGCAGACAGAAAGAATATCCAGTATCGACAAACCGTGAACAGACAAACCCGTATAAACACATTGTAAATAGAAATCCGTGTGTAAATAGAGTGACAATAAAAACGTGAAACCCTCGTTTACATCTTTTATATTTCACTTTTTAAAAATGGCTTTAATGATGGAGATAAATTTTATTTTTGATAGGCTTAAGTCGGTTCTGAACCCGCATGCACCGAACCGGTCACTTCGAAGCATTAACCCAGATGCGTATTTTTCGGGTTTAGATAATCTGAATATTTTTATTTCAAACAAAATTTGGTCACTGTGTCCTTCTCTAGTTCCACTGTAACTCCAGCGCCCTTTGACCTCGCCCTTGCCTAACAAGCATCCGAAGGGGCGTACTATGGGCGTGTCGGTGTCTGTTGCTGTGTGCTCGTACGAGTATTTTGGCGACTTTCAAAACGGGGCCAAAGTTTTGTCTACATTCGTTTCATTTTATAACCCTCCAAAACGAAACAAAATAAAGTTTTCAACTTTTTGCCGCTGCTTGCCTTTTTTTGTTGTTGTTGTTGTTGTTTAGCATTTGAATGGCATCGTTGTCAGAGCGAGGACTCTCTTGACTTATTTTTATGAGTGTCTACCAATGGGCGGTAAGTCTCCGCCAATCTCCACCCACCCAGCAGCTGGCGTCCCAAAAAAAATTTACTTACAAAGTACTTATTTGCCTATTTTAAAAGCCATTTGTATAAATAGCAACAACAATACAAACAAAACGACCCCCAGCTTCAGTTACTGGGATTGCCTGTGGGCTTAAAGCAGACGAAATGTAATAAAATTAGCTTTAGTCTCAAACAAAAAAAAAAAGGAATCTTAATGCAGCTGTATAAACAAATACCTGATAAAGAGTAACGCCCAGCCCTTTTTCACATAATTTCGCCAAGTTTTTGCCAAGTCCACACCCGCAGGCAGAGGTCCGAAATCGTTATGCTCTAAAATTAACATAAAATGTTGCAGCCTGAGCCAAAAAGTGTCTGCCACACTGAGACAATCAAAGGCACTTTGGAATTTTTTATTAAATTTTATTATGATGTTTTGCATAATTTTTCCTTTTTCGTTTATTTTTGGACAACAAATGCTAAGTATTCTGGAAGTGGCTCTAAGCCATTGAATACAATTTCTTGCAAACCCCCCCCCACAGAGATTGCGAGCGACTAAAGTTTCCAGCCAGCAGACACACAACTCTCGAATGCGACAATTAATTTTCCGTGAATTATGACCGCAGAGTGGAAAATGGCCCTAATGTGTTGGGCCAAAACAAAATAAAAAAAAAAAGCGCACACACAAACAGCTGTCAGCTGTCCTTGCAGAGGATGATCGTTCTATGTGCACACTAGCTAAATAACTGGCATCGCTCGGGTACTTAATAATTATTTTAATATTTTTCTTTCACAAAATTTTGTAAATATTTTTAACATATTTTGACTGAACCATTTTAAGTACATTTTAAGTCAGTTGAAACTGGTTTTCACTTTTTCACTTCAACACAAACTTCCAAACTTCCAACTAAGTAACTAAATATCTATATCCAAATTAGCAATTCTAGCTTAAAGAATTATTCACATATGCCCCAGAACCAAAGACCCTATAACTTCAAGGGTCTTTGCCAGAACCACTATTGAACCTATTTAACCGCAAAAATTTACAACTTATTACCATCAACATACCAATTGGGACAACTTTTGAATCGGTTCAAACTGGTTCGGAGTCCCTTTTGAACTTGGAAAGTATCGAATCTCATAAAAGCATCCTACCAGCCAAATTTCATATTTGTAGCTTAAAGTATGTAGGAGATATGGTTTCGAATCAGAGAACTGCAAGAATCAGTTGCCTTCTTATACACAAAAGTTCCTTCTCACATTTAATCTATCAACAAAACTAAGCGATAAATAAACTCAGCGAAATACCGGCAAACGCATCGAGCGCTTAAGCCAGAGTAGGCTGATCGAACATTTATGTGTACATTTAATCAGCGAACAAAACTCAGCGTTGCGGCAGCGCAATGTGCGGTTGAGAGAGAGTCGGCTGATTGAACACGTTTTGCAAGTAAATCGGCACTCGCACATTTTTCTGCTCTCTTCAATCACGGTTGAAACTTGAAAAAATTAAATTACAGCAAAAATATTTTAAAACAAGAAAGAAAGTCGGTCAAGCCCGACTATAACATACTCTGTACCCTTACACTCGCATTTGCTCAGGAGTCAAACGGCCAGTTAACACCCCGCGCACAACGCGGTGCGCTCTCTAAGTTTCTCTCTCTCTCTCTCTCTCTTTCTCTCTCGCACTAAGATTGCCTGTGTTGAACGGTTAGGGTATGTTGCTGTGGTTGTTGGTGGGTGGTGTTAACTGGCCGTTTTTTGCCCATAACTTGAGTATCGTTCATCCGATCTTGATAATTCCTTCAGCAAATCGATAAATAATTTTGTTTACAAGGTATCTCTAGAAGGAACGAACGATCTATCTCCAAAACTGTAGGAGATATGAATTTCGAAATTACGGGGGCGGGAGGGGGCGTGGCAAAAATTGAAAATAAACTTGATCTGCCTGCAAGTATAAGAAATATATGTCCCATACATGTCAAACCTCTATCTCTTACCATCTCTGAGATCTCTTCGTTCATACGGACAGACAGACGGACAGACGGACATGGCGATATCGACTCGGCTGTTGATGCTGATCAAGAATATATATACTTTATAGGGTCGGAAACGATTCCTTCTCCCTGTTACATACTTTTGCACAAACTTAATATACTCTATGTACCTTCGGTACAGAGTATAAAAAGAGCCATTTTCATTAAAAAAGAGCCGAACAAATTTTCTTCCCCTTATTCATGTTATATTTTTATACCCTTGCAATATAATTTTGCCCAGAAGTTTGCAACGCATAGAAATATTCATTTCCGACCCCATAAACTATATATATTCTTGATCAGGGCGATTAGCTGAGTCGATTGAGCTTTGTCCGTCCGTCTGTCTGTCTGTCTGTCTGTCCGTCTGTCTGTCCGTCTGTCTGTCTGTCCGTCTGTCTGTCCGTCTGTTTCTACGCAAACTAGTCTCTCAGTTTTAAAGCTATCGAGCTGAAATTTTGCACAGAGTCTTCTTTTTACTGCACGCTGCTAATATGTCGGAACCAACCGGATCGGATGACTATATCTTATAGCTGCCATAGGAACCATCGGTCAAAAAATGGGTCTTAGTGAGAAAAACTTTTTTGTTTTCAATGTTAGCGGCATAAAACTCAGCAATAATTAATATTATCTGCTTTTAAACAGATTTGCAAATTTTGGTCAAGATCGGATGACTATATCTTATAGCTGTCATAGGAACAATAGGTCGGAAAATGGGTCTTAGTAAGAAAAACTTTTTTGTTTTCAATGCTAGCGTCATAAAACTCGGCGATAATTAATTTTATGTGCTTTCAAACAGATTTGCAAATTTTTGTCAAAATCGGATGACTATATCTTATAGCTGCCATAGGACCGATCGGTCGGAAAATAGGTCTTAGTGAAAAAAACTTTTTTGTTTTCAAATAAATAGTTCTTAAAGTCGGTGATTCTTAATATTAAACTAATTTGAAAAAGTTGATCGACATCGGGTGACTATATCTTATGGTTGCCATAGGACCGATCGGTCTTAGTGAAAAAAACTTTTCTGTTTTAAATTTCATCTTTCTTAAACTCCGCGATTGTTAATTTGATATGTTTTCAAAAACATTCGTGAAATTTGGTCGAAATCAGATGTTTACCTGAATGAAAATGGGTTTTAGGTAAAAAATTGTTAGATTTTTATGTAAGCGTTCTTAAACTCTGACATTTCCAAAACAGCATTTGCAGGGGTAGAAAAACCTCGGCACAGACGAAGTTAGCTTGGCCTTCTCGTTATTTAATAAAATAAAAAATATCTTTCACAAAATCGTTAAATTATACATTCATTTAATTTCTTGAGTATTATTAAACGTACAAAAAAAATCAAAAAATATTTCTTATATTAATTAGTTATTGCGACACTTGGAACTTAAAGATTAACATCAAGAAGTCCTAATGTACTAGTGGTACGGGACGACCGAGGGAGACAAGCAAGCAACGAATGGCGCACCGCTAGAAATAATAAAGTCGTTCAAATACCTAGGAGTGACACTTACTGGTAATATGGAATTTGACAGACACGCTGAACTGAAACTGAAAGACACCCAAACAGCGATAGGAAGTACATGGAACACTCTCCTAAGCCGAAAAAATGTCATTCGTAGCACCAAATACAAGATGTACCAGGCGACCGCTAAGGCGATAACGTGCTACTCAGCACAAGTATGGGGATGTTTTCAATATGAAGACGTTGAACGCAGTCTAAGGTTCTTTATAAAAAGGATTTTCCAACTCCCACAAAACACACCCAATTATGCGATGTACTTAGAAACTGGATTGCCACCCTTATTCGCCCACATGCTGCAACTTCATTTTAATTATTTTAAAAAAATATTCGATATGCCTGAACGAAGATATCCGAAAATAATTGCAAAACACCTGCTCCCGACCAAATCACAACTCTTCCACCAGTGGTTAAGTTTGGCACAGGAGTTCGGGACGGAGCTTACTCTCGAATTTTCAGAACAGTGGGAAATACAACAGAACCGGCTAATACAAAGTAGAGAATGCACATTTCGGCAAAGATGGGAATCAGAAGCGAGACAGAGCGACACGAGAAACACACACTCAAAGTTATGTTACAACATGGCTGAAAATAATTACTTTCAAGATGATATTGGAACTTATATGATTTCGCACATTTTTAAGGCTCGAGTGGAAATGCTCCAGCTTAGCTACAGACCTCACCACCAGAACGAAAATAGTTTATGCACATTGTGCAACTTGAGAGAACGTGAAGACACACAACACTTTCTGGGCAGATGCCCGATACTACAGGAGCTGAGAATGGCCTACCTGGGAAAAATAAGGCTGACTGAGGATGAATAACACACGGTGCTAAATGGAAGGAACTGGATGGATTTGGCTTTATACATAAGCCACACTATAAAATATAGGGATCAAATTGTACACGAGCTTTTATAAATGTAGTACTGTTAAATTTTAAATAACAAAATTAAGTGTAAAAAAGTAAATATGTAATTAAGATTTAAAGCAAAACGGCTTTAGGCTAGCGCCAAATTGCCATGCCTTTTATAAGCCCAAATAAATGCCTACTACTATATTAATTAGTTACTGTGGCAATAAAATGTTAAAATTGAGATTTTAATACCTTTGGCTTCCTCAGATTTAATTCTATATTGTGTTCAAATTTCAAAACAATCGGATGAGTGGCTACAAAGATAAAACGGTAAAACAAAACAACGTAAGTCTTAAGAAGTCTGAATAAAAATTGGTCTGTAAGTCAAAATACTAAAATAACATCTTGATCTTATCAAAAAGACGTACGAGTATACTTAAAGAAATAACGCTTCCAATCTGCAATAATTTTCCACTTTACAACGAAATATTTTTTTCACATATTCATTAAGGGACGATTTCTTATCTCCTATATAGCCGCTATTGGCCAGATAAACGTTGAATTTACTCTGTAGCTTGTTAGACAGACATGTATTCAAAATTTGAGATACTTTATTTGAAAGTTGAAGAGTTCTACTTTCCGATAATATCATAGGGAGTCAATATAAGATATCGGACTCCAAACTAAACGCACTAGTAAGCTAAAGTCACTAAAAATCTAGACGTATTGGACCATTTCCGAAAACAGAGTCGTGTTTAGCAGATGTAAATAATCTAGAATTACTACCAACCCTTCAATTTTCTAAATAAAGTCAAATTTTGGTGTCTTGTTTTGATTTTAAAGTAGATTCCAGTCTCAATCTGATTGAAATTCCGTATTCAAATCTTTAATAATTCAAGAATACAATTTAAATAGCTTTTGATTTCTGGTTTATTCATTAAATTGACTATTTCTTTTGGCTTAAATTGTAGACATCTAGAGTCTGAGCCAAGGAAAATATTTTGGGAACATCCCACTGCTCAAGCAAGCTCGCGCAACCATCTTGTCATGGCTATTCCCAAAATTATGTGTGGTCTTACTTCGCAGAATTTTTGAAACTCATGCAAAAGAGCCAATTCCAGTGCACCAACAGGAAAAAAACACCATTTTTGGTGCGAAAACACCAAGTGTGGCAACCGTGTCTCGAATCGAACGAATCGAATAGTTCATTATAGAAAGGCAGGGGCTGAACTATTCGAATCGAAAACATTTCTTTGAAAGGGGATTCGAAGTGCACTACTAGTAGACTCGTGCAGGGCTCTACTATTAATATCTTTTGAGCCTGTTCAAATTGGTTCGGAAGCAGTTTTTAAAAGGGGAAAATAACCAACTGCATATTTCCACCTCAAACACCTATATAATAATTTCCCAGATATGGAACTAAAACACTTTTAAACCTCTTAAAACAGGTTTGGCACCGTTATTAGTTCGGGAAAATATGCCAAACGCCAAATTTCAGATTCAACCTTCAGCAATTTCTTAGTTATGGCTCTCAACCACTCTTAAACCGTTATTCACCTCTCTCGAATTGGTTCAAAGTCTTGGGACATACATATTTCTGAACGACATAAATATACTGTTAAAATTTCTTAAAGATTTGTTCAACGGTTTCGATGCTGTTATTAAGCATCACACAAAATACCACTATACAAACATACATTCACTTTTATATATATATGTATAGATGTGCAGATATGTGTCCGAAATGTGGTCAGTGAACAATTTTCGGCTATAATGCAGCGTAATGTAACCGCAGCTGCCCAAAAAACCAGAGACAAAAGCAGAACCAGAAGCAGAGTCAAACTCCCTGGCGTGTCATTTGCAATATGACAGCAGTTTTTGGGCAATGGCTTTAAAAGCTGTCACACTCCTGATGCAAATCTAAGCCCATAAAATAGTGCGTATCCTAACTGTGACACTGGTCATAGCTTAATTTATGACCAAGCCATTTCAACGTTCACTAAGCTCTAACAGAAACTATTGTTCGAAATGCACGTGAAAAATGCAACAAACGGCGGAAGTCGCGAACTAGAAACAGAGTTGGGGGAAAAAATGGCTCGTAAAGTACAATGAACCGTTGTCAGAGTTGAGAGCATGTGTGTGTGTGTGTGTGTGTGTGGTGGAGTGGATTTCAGTGAAAGAAACGTCTGCGAAATGTCCTGGGCAAAAGGCAAGGCGTTGTTATTGTTGCTGTTCTTTTTTTGTCCTTGCGGAGCATTTGGCATCATTTATTTTGGTGGCGATAGTGGGAGGCATTCACACATACATTTAGAACGTAGAAATGCAAGGAAGTGCAGTGGGGTCAGAGTGATACCATATGTCAGTAAGTACTTATTTTAGATTCCAGTTTTATGTACTGCTCAAATTAATTTACTCTTTTTTTGAATTTTGAAGAACTTGCTTAAGTTTGACGATTAATGGTGTTATCTTAGGATAGAAGGCAGCATATACTCAATTTTGACCAGCATAATGTTTCAAGTAAATACGATAATAATAAGCTACTAAGCTAATAAGCTAAGCTTGGGCAAATTTATGTAAGGAAAAATTATTATAATTATCATTTGATTCACTCTCTTCGAAATTCTATGATAAGTAAAACATTTAATTCTGGCGTAGTTGTCCCAAACCATGATACAATAAATACAAGGTAGCGCAACCGGTTATTGAACCACATTGTTACATAAATTTTTTGACAAACTTTCCATAGAAGTTTCGCACTACATCAGGAAATCAGAACACAACTTTAAGTCATCCACCCAAGGTCGACTGAGAATATCAAAGATGCGCAGTGCATCACCTTGTACATTTACATCATGGTCCTTAATCACTTGATATAGTTTCATATTTACCGCTAAGGAAAAGTGAAAAAGTCACTAAAAGTATATGGGTTTTAGCGACCTGTTTGTTAACTGGCCGTTTTACTCGTGAGCAAATGCGAGTGTAAGGATACAGAGTATGTTATAGTCGGGCTTGACCGACTTTCTTTCTTGTTTCTTATAAAAACGAACGAGTTGGCAAAACTGAAATCGGCTTCAATTTAGATTTTTTTCTTCATAATTTTTTAAAACAAAAACTGTTCGAAGACGAGAAGACAATTAATCTCGACTTCAAATTTGTGGGCGAGGGAAGTGCGGAGAGCCATAAGCGGAGAGCGCAAGCAAAGACCAAAGAAAGCTAAAAATTCTTTAAAATTTGTAACCATAATTGGTTATCGGTATCGAAACAGAAACAAAGAAATGTGCTATATCTGTTTTTCTTCTACTATAAAAATTTCGATGTACGTATATTTTTTTACCCAAAAAATAGATGAACAAATTGAAGGAAAGTTAACGAAGGTAAAGATTTAAGTTAGCTGCGTTATCTCTTCCTGGTTCCTCATCTTTCCCTTTGGTAGTATAAGTAATAACTTTTGAAACATTTTCCTCTGAATGTGAATGGGAGAAAGACTCAAACTTAAGTATGTATATATATCAGGGGCCGGCAAAACACACATGCTCATTTCGGCGTTGCGTTTGTGTGTTTAGCTACGCGAGAGCGCGCTCATTTAGAATTTCTTTGTTGTTGCAAAAGAGAGCAGTATAAGCACGTCGGTGTGTCGACGTCTGCCGGACTCTGATATATAAGGTTGTCAAAAAAGTCTTGCGGTATTTTTATTGAATTTTCAATTGTTCATAAAATTGGTTATAATAATGCGATTTAAGTCAAATATGCGCCGTTTTGTTCGATGACGAGTTCCCAACGAGATGCTAACTTCATAATGCCCCTCTTATAGAAGCTCGCTTCCCTATTGGCAAAAAACTCGGAGAGCCAATTTTCACAGGACTCTCTTGTAGCCAAATTCCGACTACCAAGCTCGTTCGCCATGGACAGAAATAGGTGGTAATCATTTGGTGCGAGATCCGGACTATACGGTGGATGCAAAAGAACCTCCCATCCGAGCTCCCGGAGCTTCTGGCGCGTCACCAAAGATGTGTTTGGCCTGGCGTTGTCCTGATGGAAGACAATTCGGCCTCTGTTGATCAAAGATGGCCTCATCTGCATGAGTGCTGCATTCAAGCGGTCCAGTTGTTGGCAGTACAGGTCCGAATTGAGCGTTTGGCCATAGGGGAGCAGCTCATAGTGGATGATTCCCTGCCAATCCCACCAAACACACAGAAGAACCTTCCTGGGCGTCAATCCAGGCTTGGCCACCGTCTGGGCAGCTTCACCGCTTTTCGACCACGACCGTTTGCGCTTCACATTGTCGTAAGTGACCCACTTTTCATCGCCAGTCACCATCCGCTTCAAAAACGGGTCGATTTTGTTGAGATTCAGAAGCGATTCGCATGCATCCATACGGGCAAAAATGTTTTTTTGCGTCAAGTCGTGTGGCACCCATACATCGAGCTTCTTTTTGAATCCAAGCTTCTTCAAATGGTTTATAACGGTTTGATGACTCATGCCCAGCTCTTGGCCGATGCTACGGCTGCTACTATGCCGGTCTCTTTCGATCAATTCAGCGATTTTATCGCAATTTTCGACGACAGGCCTTCCGGACCGTGGCGCATCTTCGATCACCTCTGCACCATAACGAAAACGTTGAAACCATCGTTGTGCGGTGGAAATGGAAACTGTATCGGGTCCATAAACTGCACAAATTTTATTGGCAGCATGAGATGCATTTTTGCCTTTATCGTAGTAGTACTGTAAAATATGCCGTATTTTCTCTTTATTTTGCTCCATGTTTGCGACGCTATAACTCACGAACGACTAAAAACAAACAACAATAAATCAAACACGTGTTAGCGCGTGAAAAGAGCTTTCCAAAAAGCTCTAGCGTGAACCGATGCGACGAATACAACTAGAACTACGCGCTTGCAAAGATAAGCTTGCGGAAATGCCGCAAGACTTTTTTGACAACCTTATATATGTGAGAGAAAAATGTTTATGGCACATGTTTTTTGTTCTTGTGTGCCTTTATGGTAGGATTACACTGCGTCACATTCGGTGTCACAGCGCAAATGAATAAATGAGATTCCAAATGGAGCAATTGTCTTCATGGTTTGTCAAAGTGATATTTTTTACCAATTACCGTAACCGAAACCCAAAACATAATAAGTTTAATACCGTAACCGCAAATACCGTAAAACGATCGGCCAAAACAGTAACCGTAACCCTAACTGTTATTCGTTTCGACTTGAATTCTAATTCTAACTCTCGCTCTCGGCTACGACAGCTTCGAATTTGAGAAGTGAAACTAAACGAAAGTGTCAAAAAGAAGCAATGGACGGTCCAGAAAACCTTAGACAGGTTCTGAAAAAGTCAGATCATGAAGAAGCATTAAAAATATTTTCAATTTTGAGTAAATACTCCAGTTTGACCTAACTCTTTTTCTAAGCCCATAAATATAAACTCAGAAAAACACGACCT
Source organism: Lordiphosa magnipectinata (assembly GCA_037044535.1). NCBI lineage: Eukaryota > Metazoa > Arthropoda > Insecta > Diptera > Drosophilidae > Lordiphosa > Lordiphosa magnipectinata. The sequence continues at coordinate 65,831 of JBAMBO010002835.1, forward strand.
GCAGAGTTATAAATCGATCGGGATAGAATTTATACCGTTTTGTACCTTAAATTTAAAGTTTGTTCTTGGACGTGCTTAAATGAAGTAGGAAACATAAGAAAATAGTAAAACGACTTTTAATATTATTAAAATGAGAACAAACGTTTCTGAATCAAGAACATTTTGTACTTACAGTTAGACAAAAAATTTAAGAAAGGATCGATTTTAGTTTCTTGGATTGAGGACAAAATGAACTTACAATGCAAACTGCGAAAACTGTGCTACAGAAAATGCGAACTATCTAAAATTGAATCTGTTCTTAAAATTCCCTCCTGGTTCTAACACTTTGTTAGATTTCTGAACTACAGTATAAACATCTTGGTCTTAGGTTAATGCATTTCCTCTGGATTTTGATAGAATACAGAGACATAATTTCAAGAATAAATTAGGAAAAGCTTTAGAGTTTAATAGGCTGAAACCAAGAACATTTTGTACTTATTTTATGAAGCACTATTTTGTTTCAATTATAATTCAATGTCTATTATAAAATCTTTTTGGCCATATTATTAGTTTTTTATGGTCTTTAGTACAGCCCTCAAAAATGGTGAGAAGCGCACTTAAAATATCCCTAAACAGTCTTAAAACAAGTATTTCGGGATTAAAAATTTGTACTTGAAATAACACTTTTGTACTTGAAACAAGTATTTTGATACCTACCGTACTATTGACACCGTTTGTACTAGATTCAAGTTCAAAGTTCTTGGTATTTTTCTGAGTGTAGTAATCAGCATAATTTATCAATCTACCAAATTGGGAAACTATTAGGTTTCGTCGATAGTCGAGTTATACGCATATTAAAATTTTAAGCCACATCACTACCGGTAGCCGCACAAGTTATAGAACTTCACTCACTCACCAATTTAAAGCTTTCAGTTATATACATAGAAACTTTGGCGGGTACAGGGTAGATAACAGTCGAGATTGTTCGACTTTCTATCTTGTTTTCTTGTGGCTTTTAACCGCAATGAGCTTTAACGAAATTGTAAACAAGGTAAGGTAACACAATAGGGGTGTTCCTGCAAGTGATTTTGATTCTGATGTTGATTTTAATTTCGGTGTGACCAGATAATTTGCAGAAAACGACAAAAAACTGTCCCACAAAATCAAAATCGAATCACTTTGCAGGAACGACCTAAAAATCAAGCTGATTATCGTCAGCTTGGTCGAATATAAAAAAGATTAAATGTATTTTAATAAATACCGTAAAATGCCGAACCCAAAACTGCAAAAGAAAACGGTTCGGTTCGGTTTGGTTCGGTTAATTTCGTCGACAATTTTAAGGCGGAAATGTTAGTAAATTTATGAAAATGTAGTGGAAAATTTGGGCATCGTTCCAGCGATGAAGAGTTTTTCCAACTTCCTTCTTAAAGGACCATCTCCTGCAACTGACGTCTCTTCTCAGGACGGAAATTGTTGGTCTGGATCGAGACGGGTTGGGATAGACTTGATTCGGAACGGGATGGGATCGAATTTTCTTTCCCGCGCCCATCCCTACTAGAAGGTAATATATCTTGTGGGCTGCACGTGATCCCACATGGGTAGATGCCGATGATGCGATCTGCTCTAATTCTTTAATTTCTACAGATTTCTTTGAAAAGCTGTTGGCGATTGCGTTTGTTCTCAAAGCACGGCCCCCATCCGGTAGTAAGCTTCATACATTCAAGCAATATATTCTTGTTTGCTGCAAATGAGATGCTGTATTTCATATTTGTTCTAGTCGAATGTCAACTATCATATCATCCTTCTTAGCTCAGCGACTAATAAACCGACCCACGGATATTGACGTAAGTGTATTAAAATTTATTGGGTTTTTTTATGTGAATTTCCAGCATTTTTTTCCCAAACTCATCAATTTGTCAGTCACACCTGGTCGACGATACTCGTGTTTCTTTTATTTGTTTTTCCTTCGTCATTTGATTTGAAGTCAACGAACCAGCAATTACGTCCCCCATGCTCCAGTTCAATTTCCATTGTGCTTTGATATGGAACTACAGCCAATTAGATTGTGAAAAATCCATAAAAAAAATTTGACATACCAATTGATGCAAATTTTGCCATTTTATATACGAAAGGGTGCCACTTGGGTGAAGTATTCATTCATTTACATTTTAGCAACTCTCCTCTTGTCCCCGGCACACATTTCGAGTGTTTTGTTTATGTTTGAAGCACACACGCACACATTTCCATTTTAAGATTTGCATAATAATTCAACTCATTACCGCACCGCACTCGCCCGGCACCAACCAGCAAGTAAATAAGCATAAGTAAGACACATGGAGATGAGATGTCGAGTTGCTCCTTGTTGCGTCCCAAAAGGATTTACGCTTGTCGGGCATACTAACGAGGCACTTTCAATGGTTCTGTATGGGGTCAAGTTGTGTCGCACACACACGCACACACACAATGATGGATGCCTTTCTGTTTACTTAATTTATTAAGCATACGACACGTCGGCCAAGTTCTTAATCGTTTTGGGCATTTAAAATGCTTTGTACTCCACTCTTGTCAATTAGTTGGCCTAATTGATTGGACAAGTTTTTGACATTTGGCAAAACTTAAAGTTATTTAATATCAAATTTGCATATTCACATTTTATGATACCAAGGACCGGCGTCACGCTGTGTCTGCAGAACTCTCAGCGTGAACTTTGTGGTTTCTAACGAGCCACATAAAATGTTCAGCTTGCACTTGCCGAGCAAGTTCAACCAAAGTGTTGCAGGCAAAAGTTACAATTGTTGTTTAATGTTGGTTTGCAAGGGAATGGAGCAAAGTTTCGGCTGGTTTTTTATGTTTTTTTTTTTTTGGTTGGCAATCGAGAGTTTATTGCAAAAATAAGAAGTGTTTTGCATATAGAAAATGGAAACTATATATTTTTTAGCATAATTACAATTGATCGAGAGATGAAAACAATTTTTGGAATTTTCACATACTTACAAAATCAATATGCGCAGCTCTTTAATGATTCCATACCGATTTGTAGGCTCTAAAAACTTTAAAAAGGGAGAATCTTGGCAAAAATTGGGTGCTGTAAAATGGGACCAGCTTCATTAACAATTAGGGGTACATTTTTTCAACACCTTTGTATGTTTTTATGACCTTTATAATAATCAAACCTTCAAGTTTTTGCTGGCTGGAGGTCACGTTATGCTTGCACATAACTTTTAAACCGGAACAAACCACACCACAGAGAAAGATAGTTCACCGAACAGCTGTTTCAATTGCATTATTCTGTAGGAACCCTTATCGTCCCAAAAGTAATGGTTTTCATTTAAGTTGTATGTTAGTTATTTGAAAATTTGTCTCCCAGAACTCTTCTCAGCTTGACCCTACCACATCCTCCTTTTTTTGGAGTCCATGTTAGGAATCAATCTATTCTGCTCCAATCTGCACGAACTTGGGCCTTACAGTGTCAACTGAGACTCATAAGCGCTTACCATTTGATCTATTGGCTGAAAAACTGTGATATTGATTCAATCAGGAATTTTGCAACTATTTTTGGATATCGTCCATATTTAAAGTGAACGTCCTCACAACTTTCGGAAACCCATACTTGAGCGGCATGGCAAGTGTTTGCCTTCGCTGTCGCCTGGTACATTCTATATTTCGTGCTCATATTCGCTAGTTTCCGTTTTGCGCAGTCCATTTCATGTGCTACTTATTGCCACATGAGTATGCTTCCTCCTGAGCTCTGCGTGCTTTTGAACAGCTCGTCAGGCTTTCTATGGCTTTTATCATTTTGGTGGATACACCCAGGTTGCTTAACGTATACAGTTGGCTTTCCCTATTTATCGAAGACTGCCTTAAATTTGTATCCCTTAAGGAAACGCCAAAAAGTAGGCAACACATTTTTAGCCAAGCTCAAATATATGACTAAAGGTGATATTCTTGTAACTTTGCTATTTATTTACCGATCTTTATGAACATTTCAGAGATTATAGTCGTGGGGTATATAAATGTGAAGCAGAGATCGATATCTTAATAATTGTGAAACAATAGGAGTCTGCGTGCAGACAATAGGAGTCTACATTTCAAATTTGGTTGCTCCAGTTCTTCTAGTCTCTGAGATCTAGGTGTTAATACAGTTATATACATTTGCACGACTGGACCACCATTCCAAACAACTGAGGGCTTAACTTGTATATTGGACAATATACAAGGATGGCCTCATACACAAGCTAAAGTCATACAGCCATGCTCCCATTTTCGATATTGCCAAAATTTTACGATTTTGAGTACAAATTTGGTCCAAAAAGAGCATGGCTGATAAGAAAGCTTTGCGAAGAAGAGCGTGAACTCTTTATAAACCGAGCTAGACAGAGAACTGAAAGGTACACTTTTAAAAAGCAGACTTACCACCTGGGTCAAGCAACATGTTCAATCTCAATCTCTCACCATCTCTGAGATCTCTGCGTTCAGACGGACAGACAGTCAGACGTACATGACTATATCGACTCGGCTGTTGATGCTGATCAAGAATATATATACTTTATAGGGTCGGAAATTAATTAAAATATACAAAATTCACAACTATACAAAAATTTCTGAATGTTTGTAGGACTTCCGGTTATATATACACAGAAAAAAAAGATCACGATATTTAGTATCAACCTGGTATTTTGTAGTATCGAATCGGACTTCATCCCAACAATACCCAGATGATATGTTCGAATATATAACTTTGACATTTCGAACACATCAAAGTGATATTTTTTCAGATCAACAATTTGATATTCTTTAATATCAATAATATTATATATTATTATAGTATCAAAGCTATATTTTTAAAATACCTGTAGGGCATGGCTTTAGTATCAAAGAAATATTTTTAAAATATCAAAAGGGTATTATTTTAGTACCAATACTTTATTATACTCTGTACCGAAGGTACATAGAGTATATTAAGTTTGTGCAAAAGTATGTAACAGGGAGAAGGAATCGTTTCCGGCCTTATAAAGTATATATATTCTTGATCAGCATCAACAGCCGAGTCGATATAGCCATGTCCGTCTGTCCGTCTGTCTGTCTCTCTGTCTGTCCGTCCGTATGAACGAAGAGATCTCAGAGATGGTAAGAGATAGAGGTTTGACATGTATGGGACATATATTTCTTATACTTTCAGGCAGATCAAGTTTATTTTCAATTTTTGCCACGCCCCCTCCCGCCCCCGCAATTTGGAAAAAACGTCATATCTCCTACAGTTTTCATGATAGATTGTTCGTACTTTCTAGAGATACCTTGTAAACAAAATTATTTATCGATTTGCTGAAGGAATGATAAAGATCGGATGAACGATACTCAAGTTATGGGCAAAAAACGGCCAGTTAACTCCACCCACCCCCCCACCAACAACCACAGCAACATACCCTAACCGTTCAACACAGGCGATCTTAGTGCGAGAGAGAAAGAGAGAGAGAGAGAGAAACTTAGAGAGCGCACCGCGTTGTGCGCGGGGTGTTACCTGGCCGTTTGACTCCTGAGCAAATGCGAGTGTAAGGGTACAGAGTATGTTATAGTCGGGCTTGACCGACTTTCTTTCTTGTTTTTATAATATCAAAGCTATATTTTTATAATACATATTTCAATTATTATGCCAATTATCTTTATGGAAAAATCTGCTCTTTGTCGCTGGAAGAAATGTAATTAAGGCGGTCGAAGTTAAATCCACACTCTAGAAGAATAGTAAAATTAATATATTGAGAAGAATAATTATTTCAATACAAAACTTATCAATTAATTTTTTTTACACCAAATTGTCAATGTCAAGTTTTTCTAGCAGCTCAACGAGTTTTATATCTTCCATTTTAAAGTTATAAAAAATTAATATATTTTAGCTCGCATAAGTTTTTTGGTGTATGTGTGCGAAGTCGGCCGAAAGCAAAGGCTGAGCATGCGCTTTTTTGTCCACCCTTGAACGTCAAACAGCACACATGCATATTTTGCATTTACATTTGTATGTACGCATGTTTGCAAATGCATGTATGTGTGCTTTTGTGCTGTTTGACGTTCAAGGGCAGAAAAAAAAACGCATCGCGGACACAAAATATGTATGCATACATATGTACATATTTAAACACGCACTTCTACTGCGTAGAGAGCTCAAAGTGAAAAAAACACGCACAATATGTATGTATGAGTGTGTGTATTATAATCGTACATACTATTAGCGACTGAATAAAGGCAATAGCCTTTTTACAATTTATTAATTTGCAAGTACAACAACAGTACAACAAAACACACACATGCATGTTTTTGTTTTGCTTTTTTCGAGATAGACTATTGCTGTCTCTCTTTGATTTGAGAAACTCTGTGTGTCTCTTTCTACTTTCAGAATTTCGATGTCTACTTTGATCTCAAATCATATCACTAGGGCATTAATTCATATCACTTTGATCATTTCACATTTCAGTATAATATTTTTAGTATCAATGTGGTATTACAGGTTCATATTGATATTAAATAGTTTCACTTTGATATGCAAACATTGATATTACTGATATGATATTGAAATAGCTGATCGTATTTTTTTCTGTGTAACTAGTTTATTCCTAAATAGCGATATTTTGCCATGTAAGTTTACCCTCCTATGAATAGACAATTCTTTTCAGATTTCTTCATTCATATCATGGAAAGTCCTGTGGTTGACCTTCAAAAGAATCGCCACCACCAACCACATACTTCGATTCTGCAGAAGCTCTCAAATAGAGTGTATAGCTATCTTATGTGCATACAAAAGTGCTCAGCGGTAGCGACGTCGCGACGTGTCGACACAACGACAGTATAAGCTCGTCGCTGCACAGCTTCGCCAGCAATGCCGCCGAGAAAAATTAGCTTCGTGACAGTGGCTACACGCACATACGCAATGCCAAAATGTGAATGTGTTTTTGGCCGATCCCTTGCCTAAAACGATAAGCAAATGTGCCTAAGGGAACTAACAGTTCTTACATCTTACTGTGACTGCAACTATTATTAAAATCTATGACTATCTGACACATTGAAGCTATCTGTGAGAACAGAAATCGGCTCCAAGTATATATTATTTGGTAGTGCGTAAACCTTTGTTTCTAATTTTCCGTTTTATCTCCATTTCGTTTGTTATTCCATAAGTTTATTTATATGATTTTATTGTCATAATCATATATACTTAAATCAAAAGCTTAAAATGTGTGAGTGCTGCTCAGTTTATATTCTATCTTGTTCAATAAATAGTTGTGCGCTATAAACACACCCAGACCCCACACCCATTCCACAATCTACCCAGACTTGGTTGTTAGCTATTTATTCCATAGTGTTTTTTGTTTTTTTATTTTCAATATATATTTTCATTCTCTCTGTTCTCGTTCTCTAATCTGCTACTCATAGTCTTCTGTTCATGCTCCAGCCCATGTCCATGGCCAGGCTCATCCTGCATTTCCTTTCGGAGCAGAAGCAGCTCTTGATGCAACAGCAATTCACTTAACTTACTCAAGTCGTTGATGGCATAACTTCCGCTTTTTCTTCTGCTTTCATCAACCACCCACTCGGCCACCCATTGCGACTGACTGAGAGATGTGCGCTTAGTGTCTTAATGCCAATGCTCACACATTTTATATACAATTTCTTTGAAAATCCTTTAGTTCAAGCATTTGTACGCTTTATTTACCAGCTGAACAGGATGAAGTTGAATAAGGATGTCTGAAGTATGCAAGTCGAGATCGTATGAATGTGGAAAAAAAAAACATTTATAAGTAGATGCTTCAATCGAGATATCGCAATTTGTAAATCTGATGAATGCTTCGATTGTGGCATTGCCTTGAGGATTTGAAAACTAATCAACTTGCATAAATGAATGGGGAAATTGATCTAAGAGTTAGAAAAGCAATAAATGAGACTATTTATTTATTTTCCAACATTTTCAACAACAAAAGTTTCTTTCATTTAAACTGGTTTTTGTAGCTACAAGCTACGCCCCACTTGCAAAACAAAACACAGGCAAATTGCGTTTAGCATACAAGTTTGCCCAATGTCCCAATAGCCACAGGTTAGCTTGAAATGAAAGACAAACGTCCCCCCCCCCCCCCCACCCTCTATTTGTTATAAATTTACAATTTATTTTCTTATGGTTATTTTTATGTTTTTACAAAAACAGGAAATGGTTTACAATAAACGTGAAATATTTTTACTATTTTAATTAACTTACAAATGTCGTTCAAACCAGCATCTTTAGCCATCATTGAAGCCGCATTTAAATTTTCATTCAATTTTCTAGAAATATTCCTACTTGGGGGCACTGATTTTACAGCGTAGCGAACTTTGCTTGCTTAAAATATCAAAGCGACTAACTTTTGATCTTACCAGCAGCTAGTAAAATCTTTTCCGATGTTACTTCGTCAATGGCCATATCAGTGCAAGTGGGAAAATTGTTTTGCAAAACCGATTCTACAGTTTTTCTTTCATTCTCTGATTTATGCCATCCTCATGGAACGTATGTGTTGACGGTTATTTATGACAAATATAGAAGAAGAATAGAATCAGAGGAATAAGCATAAGCTTATTTTAAATACCCGGCCACCGCCCCCAATTCGCGAATAACAATTTCTCTCACAGTTTTGGAGCTAGACAAATATTTATACCCTTTACCAACGGTATAAAGGGTAGCATACGGTTCAACAAACGTATAAAACGGGCAGAATAAAGCATCTACATTCAATTGACAGCTGAGTCGATGAATTCAAATCCATTTTTCCATTAGTGAAATGGCGCAGATCTCACTATATTTGGCATGTAGACTAGTAATTTACGCAACTTGATAAAGATTATTTTGAATTGGCTGCATTTTAAGAATAATTCTGTAGCTATTTTTATGTTTTTTTTTGGTGGAGACCCTGATTCAGCTTTTTAATTTACAGTATTTTTACTATGTGCAACGCTTCAAAATAGTGTATTCAATGCTCTTAACAAGTATCGAAACTCTGACGATGTTGAACACAAATTGGAGTATTTGGATTTAAAGAAAAGATACAACACCCTCTGCAGCACAAAAAAGCAACAGTACATTTTAACCACTAAAATAAATGATGTTCAAAACAGTAAAGATTGGTGGAAGGGAATTGCGATCACAGACATATCAAATTGGTTCAGACATACTCGGCAGCACTTTCAAGAACTACTTCAGCACCCTATTAAACACAACAGGAACTACAAATGGGATGCACTACGCCTTAATGCTAAATAGAGACGACGAATTGGATAGCGACATAACAATAGAGAAAATAAAACGAGAAGACCAAGCTAAATTCGTCTGTGCCGAAGTTTTTATACCCTTGCAAATGCTGTTTCTGAAATGTCAGAATGTCAGTCTAAGAACGCTTACATTAAAAGCAAAAAAATTTGGAACTAAAACCTTTTTTCCGACAGATAAACATCTGATTTCGACCAAATTTCGCTAATCTTTTTGAAAGCGAATCAAATTAACAATCTTCGATTTTAAGCAAGATAAAATTTAAAACAAAAAAGTTTTTTTCACTAAGAATCATTTTCCGACCGATCGGTCCTATGGCAACCATAAGATATAGTCTCCCGATGTCGATCATATTTTCAAATTAGTTGGTAAGCTTTTAATATTAAGAATCACAGACTTTAAGAACGATTTACTTGAAAACAAAAATAGTTTTTTTCACTAAGACCCATTTTCCGACCGATCGGTCCTATGGCAGCTATATGTTATAGTCATCCGACTTTGACCAATATTTTTAAATCTGTTTGAAAGCATATAAAATTAATTATGGACGAGTTTTATGACGCTAGCATTAAAAACAAAAAAGGTTTTTTTCACTAAGACCCATTTTCAGGCCGATGGTTCCTATGACAGCTATAAGATATAGTCATCCGATTTTGACCAAAATTTGCACATCTGTTTGAATACATATAATATTAATAATGACTGAGTTTTATGAAGCTAGCATTGAAAACAAAAAAGTTTTTTCACTAAGACCCATTTTCCGACCGATCGGTCCTATGGCAGCTATATGTTATAGTCATCCGATTTTGACCAAAATTTTCAAATCTGTTTGAAAGCATATAATATTAATTATGGCCGAGTTTTATGACGCTAGCATTGAAATCAAAAAAGTTTTTTTCACAAGACCCATTTTCAGACCGATGGTTCCTATGACAGCTATAAGATATGGTCATCCGATCTTGACCAAAATTTGCAAATTTGTTTGAAAGCCTATAATATTAATAATGGCCGAGTTTAAGAACGCTAACATTGAAAACAAAAAAGTTTTTTTCACTAAGACCCATTTTCAGACCGATGGTTCCTATGACAGCTATAAGATATGGTCATCCGATCTTGACCAAAATTTGCAAATCTGTTTGAAAGCCTATAATATTAATAATGGTCGAATTTAAGGATGTTAACATTGAAAACAAAAAAGTTTTTCTCACTAAGACCCATTTTCAGACCGATGGTTCCTATGACAGCTATAAGATATGGTCATCCGATCTTGACCAAAATTTGCAAATTTGTTTGAAAGCCTATAATATTAATAATGGCCGAGTTTAAGAACGCTAACATTGAAAACAAAAAAGTTTTTTTCACTAAGACCCATTTTCAGACCGATGGTTCCTATGACAGCTATAAGATATGGTCATCCGATCTTGACCAAAATTTGCAAATCTGTTTAAAAGCCTATAATATTAATAATGGTCGAATTTAAGGACGTTAACATTAAAAACAAAAAAGTTTTTCTCACTAAGACCCATTTCTCGTCCGATAGTTGCTATGGCAGCTATAAGGTATAGTCATCCGATCCGGTCGGTTCCGACATATTAGCAGCGTGCAGTAAAAAGAAGACTCTGTGCAAAATTTCAGCTCGATAGCTTTAAAACTGAGAGACTAGTTTGCGTAGAAACAGACGGACAGACAGACGGACGGACAAAGCTTAGTCGACTCAGCTCGTCGCCCTGATCAAGAATATATATAGTTTATGGGGTCGAAAATGAATATTTCTATGCGTTGCAAACTTCTGGGCAAAATTATGATACCCTTTGCAAGGGTATAAAAATGGGGTTATAATCAGTATAGATGTCATTCTGGACTGAATCTCGAAAAAATTTTGTGATTTTTTTTGAAAAATGAAAATTCGATTTTGGGTCCTTTTTTTGTGGTGTAAAAAAAATTTGTAAAATAATTTTTAAAATTTTTATTGAGGTTTAGACCAGAATGGTGACAATTCTGCGTCGATTTTACTTAGTTTCATCAAAATTTGGTTCAGTGTAAAGCCGGGTATCCAGCACCGCGGAAACTGAAAATTCCTGGCAAACTTCATATAAAAACAAGAAAGAAAGTCGGTCAAGCCCGACTATAACATACTCTGTACCCTTAACGTCGCAGCTCGCATTTGCTCACGAGTTATGCTCGCTCATCTCTAAGTTTCACTCTCTCTCTCTCTTTCTCTCTCTCTCACTAAGATTGCCGCTCAATAGAATGCTGTGGTGATGGGTGGGGGGTGGTGGGTGTTTACTGGCCGTTTTTTGCTCATAACTTGAGTATCGTTCATCAGATCTTTATCATTCCTTCAGCAGCGATAAATAATTTTGTTTACAAGGTATCTCTAGAAGGTACGAACGATCTATCTTCAAAACTGTGGGAGATAAGACGTGTTTTCCGAATTGCGGGGGCGGGAGGGGGCGTGGCAAAAATTGAAAATAAACTTGATCTGCCTGCAAGTATAAGAAATATATGCCCCATACATGTCAAACCTCTATCTCTTACCATCTCTGAGATCTCTTCGTTCATACGGACGGACGGACAGACGGACGGACGGACAGACGGACGGACGGACAGACGGACAGACGGACATGGCTATATCGAATCGGCTGTTGATGCTGATCAAGAATATATATACTTTATAGGGTCGGAAACGATTCCTTCTCCCTGTTACATACTTTTGCACAAACTTAATATATTCTATGTACCTTCGGTACAGAGTATAAAAACTGTGCCAGGAATTTTTAGTTTACCTTTTCGTTGCTTGAGTATCCAGCAACATGAACGAAACCCACAGTTTCTTATCGAAAGTTGGCCTATCGATAGCGCGTGTGGATCGAGAGAACAGCTGATACACAGCTCAGGAATATATTGTTGACAATTATTTTGGACGTGATGAGCTAGAAGTTGGGGAGAATGCTTTTTTGTTTTTGTTATAAGCTATCTTGCTGGGGAACCAGCAGCGTGCAAAGATTGGTAGGGGATGGTGCCAAGGGGACACTTATGCCAAGTGCTGAGGCGGCCCTAGAAATGCCCTCCACTGACTGAAAGTTCGATGGAATGTCGGAGCTTGAGACGACTTCTGAGACTGTTTGTCGCCAGATCGGAGGCAAGTCTATGGGAGTGGGCCACCAGTTGGTCATGATACCTGCCTGTAACATATTGATTTGGGCTCTTAATGACAAAGCATCCAAACCGCTGTATTTAGTTGTCTAGAGTCTAGAGTATTGAGGTTAGTCGAGCACGACGTACCCCATACCGGGATCCCCTGTTCCAGTAAGGCATGATGATCAAGGATTTTCGATCGCAACGAAATACAGCTAAGAGGCTTGAGGAGCCAATCGAGCTCCTACGCCTTAGCTGTAACCGTAGCTGCTGAGTCACATGGACTTTCCTGGTCAAGCGGTGGTCCAGAGTCGCACTCGAGCAACTTATCCGGGTCTCATAGCGATCGTGTTGACTCTTTGAACGATTAACGGCTATGATTAATCAGAGTGACCTTGCTTCTCTTAGGTGCATGGTCACCCTGCTTAAGTTATGTTCCACACACACAAGAAATAGCTAGCAAATTCCTGGCAGGAATTTTCTGCAGAGCTGGATACAGGCCTTAACTGGAGATTTCATGGCCGCCAGTTCGAAAGACGTGATTTCGAGATAAATGCGTTAAAAGTTTGAAGTAGTTTTTTTGCAAAAAAAGAAATGAATCAAAAATGTAAAAATGCAGTTCGAAAATGGTGACAATTCTGCATCGATTTTCATTTTGTTTCATCAAAGTCGGTTTTGTAGAGCTGGAGAAAAGTGGCTTGACAGTCTGAAAAAGTTGTTTTGAAAGAAACCAAAAATATTACAGATATTATATACTTACAGATATTAGTCGGTGATGCCAGCTACATACAGCGGAGCTACCTCATTCTCAAAGAAACTGTTTTCAGCAGCAGCTCTCTTTACTCTGCGTGCCATTGTGTCTTCTTTAGATGCGGCCGCAGCATTAGTTTTGCAGCCTGAGCATTGTGTAGGATTACTTACTCAAAAATGACTCGTTTTAGTGAAGACATTGTTCGACAAAAAAGGTTATGTCCTCTAAAGTATTTCGAATTTCAAAAAATCCTTTTAGTTCGATATTCTCAAATATCCAAGCCATAAAAAAAGCAAAAAAAAAAAATCGAAAAAAAAATGTTGCACATGGAGAATTCCTCCTTTAAAGAAATATAAGTTTTTAAATTTTTCTACCCAAAATGTATGCATTTGGCCAGGGTATAGCAACTTCGAGGCATGCTTTGCGCTTTGTTTTTTTGCATTCATTTGAATGGACTTCATGCGTTGACAGGCTGCTAATTAATATTAAACTCATTTCGAATTGCCAAAAGCAAAGCCTCAACAAATGGAATCTGGGATTCGGTTATGTGGGGGCTTCTGGGTTTTGTTATCCGTTTTCCGTTTTCCGTTGCCCATTTTCCCATTTCCCATTTCTGGTCGCGTTTTATTCAATGTGTGTAATTATTTCACGGCTGTGTGAGCTTCTGGACATGAGCCGGAATGATTGCGTGCCATACTCCTAAAAATAAGGTTAAGCCCATTAGGCGTAGAAGGGGCAGAGGATACGTATACGTACGTGTCCGGGATAATTTAATGGGGAGCAAATAAATTTGTATTTGCAACATGTAGGCGCCACATAATTCATACAAATTATATTTGCTATTTAAATTTAAGTGAATTAAGCGCACAAATGTCTCACACCTGCTGCCCCCTTTTTGTAGCAACAACTCAATGTTAATTTCACACATTACGCATACGCAGTGTGTAACTCTCATGTAGAGGGAATGTTTAATTACAATTGATGCTGATTGCCAGGCAGATCATGTCGACTGCGTGTGCAAAAACTAATTAAAATGTTTATCAACTTTGTAATTGTGACACCTCCACGTACGTGATTTTGGCCACAGTTTAGCCAAGGCAGTTGTCAGTGAAAATCGATTTTAGATTAGCTTTAAGTTATTTTTATTAGTCATTAACTTCCATTATCAAACTAATCAGCTCCATGGGTGATTTCGTACACTTTTGGCCATAGGCAGCTACACAATCTCCGCCACGCTTGCCAAATTTCTCGGAGGCCTGATACTCCCGATCTGTGTTCAGACTGAGGTTATCAATTGAACTCGTGGGACTTAGAATTATATGCAGCAATTCGCCAAGCAAACCGCTTTCATGGTTTAAGGGCAAGGCAGCATGCTCACAGATTACTCTCAGAAGACAGCTGCGTCCGTTTAAGCCCAAGTTCTCCAAGGCCATCTCAATGCCACGGTAGATAATCCAGCGGTATATGGAACCATAATTGGTAAGCTGTTCCTCCTCATGCTTTTCCGTCTCACTCTCAGCTGTTTTTCGGCCTGTTATAATCTGCGGTTTGAGATAAATTCGTGTAATCTCTGACGCATTGGTGGGCAAAAAGTATTCAGCCTTCAGTACATAGCCAGAGGTCACAGACTCAAAGTGTAGGTTATCCACGGGTATACCTATGCCGCCAATGAATTGTACACGTGTCGGCGAGGTAGGCGGAAAGATTAACGATCTGCTCATGCGTTTCAAATGACCGCCACTAAAACTGGCTTGAACCAGAGACACCTCTAATATTACACTTAGGCAGGTTATTAAACGATGCAGCATGTTGAAGCTGTTTTCACGAACTGAACTTAAGAACTCCAGCATATTCACACCTTCCTGTCAAAGCACTCACTTTCTTTGGTCTCTTTTCTTAAGCTTTTCATTGTTTGTTTACTTTTACGTCAGTCAGAATCAGTTCAATTAGCAACCAAGTGACAAACGAGCTCTGATTTAGTTAGTAACCAATTTCACTAAAGACCTTTAAAGCGTTTCAATATAAGCAATTAGGGCAACGATTTTATGGTTAGTTTAAAGCGTTTTGCTTAAAGTTAAGTTAACATTTAATGGAAGGCAGGGCGTAGTCAGTTTTGTATTAAGAGGGGTCACATTTTCCTCACATCCTCGAAAGGAAATGTAAGTTTAATGGAGTAACCTCAATGTAAATGCACAAAATCGTTGAAACTGGATGAAAAATTGAAGATGTCGAATCATTACACTAAGAAAAAATCAACAGTCTATATCAGTGGTGTCCAAAACGCCAAAAGCCTATCCCATGGGGTAGGAACTTATAATTCTGCCGGCATCGCAGCCGACACACGTATAGAGAGAGAGAATACGTGTGTTCTATAAAAAGCACGCTCGGCTGTTCAAAATAAACGCTGACTTCCAATATTTGGCGAGTTATACAAGTTATCGGCACCAAAAGTTGCATATGCACATACCTTGAGTCCTACTACCATCGCGATGGTAACTCAACAACTCAAAAAACTTACGAGTCAAATTTATTCTGGACTACAAATGAACAATATATCTTCAAAAAATATTATGCTGCATGTGACAGAGGCTTATGATGCTTATGATTGGGAAAAAACTTCTCTCTTTAAAGATAGATATTGCATCAAGGCATAACAGAGGAGTTCTAGGGGTTAACGCTCAATATTATGCAGATAAGGCCATCAAGATAATGACACTTGGAGTCATTGAGCTAAAGAAAAAACATACTGCTTTTAATATTAAAACGGAAATTGAGAGCATTTTTGAAGAATTTGAGATAAGTAAACAACAAATATATAGCGTGACTTCTGACAACGGCCGAAACATTGTCAAATCAATTCATCTTTTAAATGAGCAAGATGAAATCAATTTTGCTGAGCTTATGGGACCGCTGCACATATTTTCAAATAATTCAATCAAATGCGCTGCTCACACTCCAGCTTGCTGTCACAGATTTTTTGAAGAATCATGAACTCTCAAAAATTATTGATAATAGTCGGAAGCTAGTCAAAACATTTAGGCCACCAACCTATAGGTGTATCATTAGACAAAAACTTTTCGCTAAGCCAATTTAAACCGAACGTATTTTCAGACTTTCGATTAAGGCACAAGTTTTGCCCCAGCCACCAATAAACATTTCTACAAAGTGGAACTCAACCTATTTGATGCTGGAACGCTTCTAGCTGTTTAAAGATTGTTGTGAGCAACAAGAAGATAATTCTCTACAATTTAGTGCTTTGGAATGGACTGAAATTGCCAATCTGGTAAAAATATTGGAGCCAATACATATTGAAAGCCAAAACCTTCAGAGCGAACAACTTTACCTTGGGGATTTCTATAAGCTTTGGCTTTATCTGCAATTATCTGTCAAGAAGATGACCTGTAATTTCAGCACAAAAATGTCTCAATGCATTGAAAAAAGAACTGAATGTCTTTTGGAAAATGATATAATAATTTCAGCGATTTATTTAGACCCGATGAAGTTCTTAACTCGCTAGAAGTGCCAGGTGGTGACGACGAATCGGATGAGGAGCACGACACGGAAGTTCAGTTGGCTATAACTGACATTAGAGCATATTGTCCCAAGCCAATTGACCAGAACGAAAATATTTTAAGCTATTGGGAAAGCGAAAAATATACTTATCCGCGCTTATATCAAGTGGCCAAAACAGTACACTGCGTTCCAGCGACCCAAGTAACCGTATAGAGGGCATTTTCTGCCTTAAAATCAATTCTCTCGAACTTAAGGTGTAATTTGAATACAACATCTTTAAAACAATTATTGTTTTTAAAACTAAATAAATAGTTTATATACAAGTTAATTTTATCTTTTATTGGCTTTTATTGGTTCTGAGTATGCGCCTATTTGTGTCCTCGTACAGAGGAGGAGGTTTAGTAAGCGATAATAGTAGCCGAATACGATTTATTAGCTGCCAATTTGGCGCCCTAGTACCGAACCATCGTAGAAACCGTAACGTTTGAAGCATTTATTCGCATTTTTACATTTATTTCATTTCTGATTGGTTTTTGTTATAACTAAATAGGTGTTAGCACCGAATGTGGTGTAGTGAATAGTCTATGCGACCACTGTGCGGGTGGCGTGGGCTTAAGCAAAAGTATGTTACAGGGAGAAGGAATCTTTTCCGACCCTATGAAGTATGTATATTCTTGATCAGCATCAGCAACAGGCGAGTTAATATAGCCATGTCCGTCAGTCTGTCTGTATGAACGCACAAATCTCAGAGATAGTAAGAGCTAGAGGATTGATTTATCTCAGACATAATCTTCTTATACTTTCAGGCATATTTTACATATTTGCTGGTGCTACAAATATAATCGTACGATCCCACAATGCAGATTACTGGGCACTGAAACGATTACACACAAGTATCGTGGCATCGTAAAAATGACTACTTTTACCTGCAATCTTACTCTGCCGGAATCACTCGTGCAGATTGATAAGTATAGATAAATGCTATAGTAGTCCGATCTGCAACTTTTGGTGCCGATAACTTGGCAAATAACACTTAATGTAATTTTTTTTGAATAAAACTTAAAGAAAAGTGTGATTTAAAAAGTTTTATTTAAAAATTATAAGACAGTTAAAAAAAAATTTTTTGTTTTAAGTTATGAAAAAACTGTAAAGTCCCAATTTTTATTTTTAAACTTATAACAATTACGGTACCTAGAATTTGTTAGTAATTTATTAGTGTTTGATTTGCAGCAACTCTTTAATTGAATTAAAATGATTTTTTTGTTGAATGTGTCCAGCATTTGGCAAGCCTCTCTCAATTCCAATCGTTTCATGTGGTTTCTCTCTTCTGTTATGTAGTACAGGATTCTTCAAGAAGATCAAGTCCAAACAGTGACAGTATCGGTATGCGAAAATATAGCAACACAAACCAGCTGTGACCAACTTCATCAACCGCTGGCCAGCGACTGAAAAGCTGTTTGCTATCTTGGCATCTTTGTGAGCTTGTGTCTTCATCTTGTCATCTTGTTGTGGAGCTGTTGCAGCATGTACTGCGGTTGTGATTCATCCATATTCTTGTACCAGCAGCACTCAACTTTCGACTGCTGGCATCACATCCAAACATCGACTTCTTAAATTACTAATTACTAATTTGGGAGCTATTTACTTTCATTGATAATCTCCTCATAATGATGGTGCATAGTGCTATCATCTTGTATGTCATCGTCGGCCTCGTTCTAGCGTTTGATATCCGACTGATCCAGATTATCGGCAGGCTTCTCCTCCCCTTTATTAATCTCGCCTCTTCGTTTTAGAACGATTTTTTTGCGTGTTTTCTTAGTTCGATATTCAATGACTTTTGCGACTTTTTTAAAAGCTTTTGCTCAAAGGTGAAAGGCGAAATTTCTGTGAAATAATTTTTTTAAATTTTGCTTTTGATATGGCGAGTCAGTTGAAAGTTTTGCAAGGTTTGTGTCTATTATTATGGTCCAAAAAGTATTGCGTCTCTGGAAATAAAAAATATACAAATTTATATTGAATGTTTGAATTGACTTGAAATTCAATTATTGAATTCATATTTCAATTTTAATTCAAAATTTGAATCATTTTTTACAAAATATAAGGAAAATGTAAAAATGTTTTCTCACTAATCATAAAGTTATACCTGGCAACCCTTGGTTCTCAATGTTTCAAGATAGCTCCTACAATGCCAACTTAATATTTCAATAGTAAAACTAATAAAACTTTCAATATAGTTGGGTACACATAATTTGAGACTTAAAGATATTGACTATGGCCAGGAGGGTTGCAAAATTTTGTTCGAAAGCATTGTATAAGTCATCAAAAGATGTTGGTAAAGGTTTTTAAACTTTAGTTTGAAATATTGTGAAACCCATCCTGTTGAAATCATGCAGAGTTAAAGTTGAGTCAGTTGAGTCAGTAGATTTAAATTTAAAACCTCCTTAAATATGTTGAGACAGTTGAATGCAATTTCGATGAATTCACATTAACATTTTGAAAAGAAAAGCTCAAATTATTCTGCAACAAGTTAATTGATCTCATCAATAAAACTTATATTTCTGCACTTCGTTAGTCAAGGCTCGCGGTATTACGCTTTAATGGTAATGGAAACAGCCTGCAGAATACTTAATATTGTTTAATTTTCAACAATTAATTGGCAGCTCAAGCAGTTGTTTATTGAATGCGGCGAGAACGCACAAGTTGGTCATTTTTAAAGCCGAAACCACAGACTTTATTACCGCTCTCCCTCCCTTTCTCTCTCTTTGTCTGTCTTTCGCCTTCAACACTTGGCCGTGGTTCAAGAAACTCTCAAGTGACACTTGCACAAAAGATAAATGCGAACGTAACTTTTACCATCAAATGTTGCCAATCGTACTTCGTAGTTTGTGTCCTTTTCGTTCCTTTTTGCTGCAGTTTTGTTTCTTTTACCTACCACCACTTGAACGAACGAACTGAAGTCAGGTGGCGACCACACTCCATGTCCAGCTCCTAAGTCTTAGAGAGTGTAAAAGTGTTCGAGCTCGACAAACGTCCGAGTCTCAGAGGCCGTGGAAGTCACATTTACTTACTGATTTATGTGCGCTTCCGTTTTCAGGGTTTTATCTGTTGAGTTTTTTGGCGTAATCATTTCAAGTCAAAATGTTTTCAAAAGGCACACACACACACACACACACGTACTACTTAGTAAGTAGGAGAGTTTTGGGCAGCAATCCGACAACGTTGATAAATGACAGCAAGTTTATCTTTTACGTCTGGCCATAAATTTCACACTACAAAATTGCACATCTTTGACAGGGCCAACAGCAAAACAAGAGAGTTGGCCTGTATTTAAATAATGCTTAAGCCTCAAAAGGATTTTGTATTTTTTGGGCACAAAAGGAAATGCCCCATATGTCAGTTGGCAAATTTATGCTTATTGAATTGAAGTTGACTTTAGAAGTTTTAATACAGTGAAATGAATATGCTTGAGTGGATTGGTTATCAAAATATATTTTGTGGTGTTGGTAGGTAGTTCCGGCTGCTGGTCCCTGGTGGACCATTTAGTCTTTATTGAGACCCCAGGCTTAACATTCAACTTAACATAGGGTTTAAAGCTCTCTATACTCGGCATCTGTTGCTAAGTTGACAGAGGCCGAGCCACCAATAATCCAAGCAATCCAAATCTCTCAGCTCGTTTGCTGTCCAACATTTTCTCAGCAACCAGTGGCAACTTCTCTGCCCTCATTGCCGACCCCTCATCTTAATGTTGTATTATATTGAAACTTGGACGAATTGCAGAAAGCTTTTAGAGCGACGAAAGCTTTTAAAGCATATTCTTTTGGGTATGCCTTAGTCTTTGAATTTTGTATTTGCTGAATCAGTTGCTTTTACCATTTTACCATACCGTAGCAGCCGGTGGGTTCATTGTGGAGTGGAATGGTGTGAGGGGGAAGTGGGTGGGAAGTAGGTGGAAAGCGTGTGGGAAGTGGATGGGAAAGGAAACCCTACAGTTTCCAATTGCATATAAAGTTCTGTCGTGTATTATTTGTGAACGTCTAAAGCTGCTTATTAGTACTTTGATTCTACATTATCAGTGTGGCTTTCGACCTGGTAAATCCACCACAGACCAGATATTCACTCAGCGGCAATCCTGGCGAATACCCGTGAGACAAATATCAACAGCTTCCATCTTTTTGTTAATTATAAAGCCGCCTTCTAGACACCGATAAGGTCAAGGTTCTTTGAAGCTTTGTCTACCTTCGTTATACCAGCAAAGTACGTTTGACGTTGTATGATGAAGTTGAGAAGCACGCAAAGGACCAAACGAACGAGCGGTAAGCAGGGCGTTTTCAGATATAGAGAAGCAGTCTTAACTGATGGGCTTAGTGGTAAACGAGGACAAGACGAAGTTCCTAGTATCCACTCGCAGTGAGTCAACGCGTCGTGGACAAGCTGTAACTTTGGGAGAATACAGCTTTGAGGTTGTAAAGGAGTTCGTCTACCTCGGAACGGTGATAACCAGCGACCACAACATCATTGGTGTTTTCGTGCGAAAGATACTTCAAAGCAATTATGGACCTTGAAAAGTTGGCGATAAATTTTGCATCTGAAAGAACTGCGAACTGTATGAGCTCTATGGGGACACCAGCCTAGCCAAGCGCATAAAACAACAACGGCCGGGCTGGATAGGACATGTTACCCGTATGTATGAACAAGCTCTTGCAGGAATGGTGTACAATTTCAAGAAGAAAGAAATTGGGAGAACATGCGCGAGAGGAGGACAGAAACTGAGATGGGATGACCAGGTGCGGAAAGACACTATCAAGCTTGGTCTGAACAACTGGAATTAGCTTGCACGAAACAGAGGCGACTGGCGGGCATTAGTAGCGGCAGCCGAGACCGTTGAGCGGTTGTGATTTAAGTAACGGGCCATAGAAGAAGAAGAAGAAGGGTGGGAAGTTTGTTTGTTTGTTTATTTTTATTATTATCTTAGTGCTACAAGTACATGGAGACTTATGTTTATGGCACTAATCACAGGTTGACATCGAAAAATATACTAACTTAAAATAAGGATAAATTATATAAACAATCAGTAATTACATAAGAAAATTATAAAGAGGATTGGTTATACTTGTGCTATTCTTTGAGATGGTGTTCTAAATTTTTCCTAAATAGTGGTGCGCATTTTATAGATTTAATACTGTTAGGTAGATGATTCCAAAGGCGAATAGCAAATGGGAAATAATGGAAGTCAGAAGGCAGATTATATTTTTAGTTCGTTGAGACGCAACAAAATTTAGTATCTCATAAAGATATGATGGCTCTGAAGTGTTAATCATTTTGTGCAGGAAAATGGGGGCTCTCAAGCAAATCCACGAGTTTAACGGAATGTCAAAAATTTTCTCTGCAAGTTCAGATATGTGATCCTATCGTTTTTTGTTAGCTATGTTGTTGAAAGCAACAAGTATAAAAGCGAAGGTACTATGTATGTTTTTGCAACCAGATGTTTAATATGTGTTGGTATGAAACTTTTCGTTAGATTTAACTGCCGGATTTAGGAGTATGTTTTGCCAATTGCTTTGTTTATGTGATCATCCCATGATAAAATATTGTTAAATGTAAAACCTAAATTTACTGCTCCCTCAACGTAGTCTATACTGATAACATCAATCTATCGATTTAGTAAGCAACCTGTATTAAATCTCTTTTTATATACAACAATGCACTTGGACTTTGTTGGGTTGATTTTTAGATCATTTTTGTTTGCCCAGCTTCGTATCAGTTCAAGTTCACTACACAGCAAACCAAGTTCGGAGCGCTCCAAATTATGTGTCTGAAAAGAGCCGAGCTAGAGAGTGATTTTGGAGTAAACACTTAAATTTGAGGGTTTTCGGAGCTTATTCAGTGCTATCTAAGCACGGGCTCATACAAAGCACTTATGTCTGAGCATTTTCGGATCTGCACTCCAATATGCGTCTGGAAAGAGCCCTTCAGTAGCCCTTCAAGTGCCTAGAAAAGTAACTTTTATGTGTATTTTATGAGGTTTTTCTATGCTTCATTGGGAGGGTGAAAGTACTTATATCTGTGTCAGGAAAGAGTCAGATTGGACTCAGAAATCTTCCACATTAAGAACGACCAATTTCATAGAAAAAACGCTCATTCCGGACTCTTTTTTGTGCACATTATGACGGTGAATGCTCATAAAAAAGTGTCAGAAGAGTGTCAGAAAACGCACATATTATTTGCTGGGTATTACAAACATCAATACATTCAGAAATTTTGCTTAACGGACGACTGACATACATCTGGACATCATCTGCATACATTTGAACATCACACTTAGACAGAACATTTGGGAGGTCGTTAACATATATCGATAAAAGTAATGGTCCAAAAACTGATCCTTGTCTGACGCCACGACTTAGTGATAGAAAGGATGATCTTCTATTTACAGTAGCTACTGCTTGCAGTCGGTCATATACATAGGTTCGAGCTCATCAATTTTAATGCTGTTCTGGAGAAATTATATAATCTACTAAGCTTTGTCCAGAGAATCGCATGATTGACTAAATCGAACGCTTTGCTACAATCTAGCAAAGTCAAAAATGTTACGTTGCTCTTGTCCATATTTCGTCGTATGTATATCTACGCTGATTTTAGTTACGGTAGAAGTACAACTTCGATGTTCATTCAGCAGAGAGTTTTCCTGCATGAACTTAGATATTTGACAAGGCATGACTTGCTCAAATGCTTTAGATAAGAACGGTAATATGGAGATTGGACGATGTTCATTATTGTTTTTTGGAATTGGCAGTATTTTTGCTATTTTCCTGGCATGAGGAAAAGTGGAAGTCATTAATGCTGTGAATTTGAGCAAGAAGAATTTTAATAAATTTGGAGTCCATTTGATCTAGTCCACTGGCATTTGACTTAACTTTTAGAATAGAAGATAGGACATCACATTGATCAACACACACAAAGTTAATACAAGGACCTAAATTATTAATTGCTTCGGATGTCAGGTACTTATTTTCAATGATTTCAGGTACTTCAGATGGTGATTGCACGAATTTTCTGTTTAGATCATTGGGATCAATATCTTTAGATACAGCCGGGCTTGGTTTGGAAGTTGGCTGGATGTGGGGGGGAAGTGGGGCTGGGAAGAGTGGCTGCCATGTGGTCAAGTTGTGAATTCAGTGCGATAAGTTATGTTTGTTTGAAAGTGACTTGACAGTGACTTGACAGTGACTTGACATTGACTTGACAGTGACTTGACAGTGACTTGACTGTGACTTGACTGTGACTTGACTGTGACTTGACTGTGACTTGACTGTGACTTGACTGTGACTTGACTGTGACTTGACTGTGACTTGACTGTGACTTGACAGTGACTTGACAGTGACTTGACAGTGACTTGACAGTGACTTGACAGTGAGTTGACAGTGAGTTGACAGTGACTTGACAGTGACTTCAAAGTGACTTGACAGTGACTTGACAGTGACTTGACAGTGACTTGACAGTGACTTGACAGTGACTTGACAGTGACTTGACAGTGACTTGACAGTGACTCGACTTGACAAAGACTGGACAATGACTTGACAGTGACTTGACAATAGGGAACAGTGCAAGAGGGTAGGTAGTTCGCTCTTCCCAGGCCTCCCATGACACCCACTCTTTATTTTTTCCATTTCTTTTGGCACAAATTACTCTAAGACTTTAATTTTTCCATAGTTCCCCCCTCAATCGACATCCCCAAGTGCTAAATAGTTGCTTCAATTTTCGCATTTTTAAATGCCTTGGCATTTAGCCGTCGCCTTATATTGGTGCCCACATGCCACGCCCACACTGTTCATTAATTTCCACTTGTTCAATGGATGTGCGTTGTTGACGTCAAAATATTTTTGCTTGCTTCGCTTTATTGAAAAATTCTTTCAGCCGTCAAACCAAGCGAAAGGCGTACTGACAATAACAGCGCGGGAGCAGTGGATGGAGACGCCATCCGTAGCTGCAGCATGCACTGCCAGGAGAAGACATAAAAACGTGAAAACATGAAAGTATGTCATCTTCATAAGAAACTTAAACAAAATTTAATAAGACAAACTTTTGTTTGTGTTTATGGTGTCAAGACATTAGCACAAATGCGCCAAATGAATATAAATTTAACGATGCGACACGAACTTTGCCATCAGCCACGCGGGTGCCATTCATTTGCAATCATTTGGCGGGTCGTGCCAAACCGGAAGTTGCCAAACGCTTCGCTAACTTCCGGCATCGTTTGGGAAATTTTAACATTTCAACTTGGCACATTTGGCGAATTATTCAAATTCTTGTCGTTGCAATGCGCCAGCCAAAGAAAGAGCAAAAGAAATGAAAATAAAAATAAAAAGGGGCAGCTGTTAGTAGAATTTTTGCCAAAGATTTATGTCACACTCAGATACAACTGAGGCTGCAACTGCCAACTTTTGGCTGGCTGGCAACAAAGTTAAAAGCGCAAATAAAATGTTTGCTCACATTTTTGTAATTTTCTGAAAATTGCGCGTTTATTGTCAGCGCGCATGTTTGTCTCCGTATTTGAGGATTGCCGCTTGAAATTCAGTGCAGACACACTTTGTTTTCGTCTGCACTCGCCTGGCATTTCGCCTGGCGTTGAATAATTAATATTGCGCATACGACGTGTTGACACTGTCACTGCCAGCCAGTCAGTCGACATCTTCATAGCCCACTTTATTATGTTAATCAGCGTCGAAAATGGGAAAATGCAATTTGTTGTCTCTACCTTGAACCTTAAGGGGTTTCGTGCAACAAAACTCTTAAAACACTGTGTCAATTATTTTACGCCACATAAATCAAAGACCACACCAAGCCAAATTCAAATGAGCCACATAAACAGCAGCAGCAACAACTAGAACAACCCACAGTCAATTTGTCAAAACTGGAAGTTGACTTAAGTTTGTGTTGTACCATTTTGTCATTATATCAATGCAAGTTTGGTTAAAGGAAAGGGGATGGTGCCTTGTCATGCATGCAAATTGATGAGCGCGGTGAAAATGGCAAACGAGAAGGTAAGAAAACTCTACCGCCTGTCAAGATTCAAGTTTCAATTGGAGGCTGCGGATATTGATGAAGCGGTTGTCATCATGTGCAGTTGGTAAGCTGGGATATTTCAAAGGCGGTTTGAGATTTCGATAATGTTGATGATGTTGCTGGTTTTTTTTTGTTTTTTTCTTTGGTTCAAATATCAGCTAAAATTAAGGAATGTTCACAGAGGGAAAAACTTGTTTAGAAAATAAGTTGCCTTCAACTTAAGATAAGAACAAAATGTTGTTCTTGAAACCAATGTTACAAAGGTTTCTGGAATGAGCAAAGTAGTTCTCAATTCAACACCAAAACCGGTTTTCGGCACAGAGAGAGAGCGATTTGGCTTTCTTTTTGATACTTCTCTTGTTTTTTTTTCCAATTCAACTTCTTGTCCCTTCAACCAAGTATAAGAAGCCCTCTAGATGTGAATCAGCAGAAATGTGCAACGGCTGAATGTGCTAGCGCGCCATTCCTTACGTTGTTCGTTAAGTGTAGAAGGTTCGGGGTTCAATTCCCAGTCAAGCACGAAAAAATTGATCTCTGCTTTTCTGAAAGACTTAAATGAATCAAATCGTCGGGTGGAAAAGTGGGTCGGGTCCTTGAAGTTTGTTGTGGTCAGCGATTTCTCTGTTTTTATGGAATTATGGGTGGAGGAAGAAAAGCAGCAGCAATTACACAAGGCAACAAAATTTGACTTTTTCCAGTATATTGAAAAGTTGGTGGTGATTATAGATGATTTTCGTGTGCTGAAATGGTCCTTTACATCGCGATTTTTAGTAATTTGATCCTAAAGTTGTAAAAAATGGCAATTTTGACATTTGTTAGATAGGTTTCTTTTGACTCTCTTTGATAAAATGAGAAAAACCGTCCATGCACTGTTTTTGGTAACGTTTGTGCTCATCTGTTCTCTGTTTTTTCCCTCTGTGCAGGCAGTGTTAGGAAGTACACAGAGAAAACAAAATTGGCCGCATGGCGCATGTAGAAACGTCAATGCTAAACGAAACGTATTGCGGCCTGCTAAATTGCACTCTAGGCATGTTTTAGTGATGTATGGAGACTATGGGAGCTATGGGACTTCAATTTGCTCCAGCCTCTCAATCTGCGAGGTTGGGTAAAAAAAATGCGTGAGGCATCAAGGTCAAAGTTCCCGAAAAATGGTCGAAAATTGATAGAAAGGGTCATAACTGCCCAGGGGTTGCTTCTAGAGGGGTCAAATGTACCGGTGACCCCCATTGTTTCTCCCTCCGCAACATTTTTTTCCTTGACGCCTCCCCACTCTCTCCTCCCTATAGGGATCATCATCTTTAAATCATCATTATTTTTATAATCCCAACATTTTTGTTCTTGGCACCCACCCTCTGTCCCCACTCCTTATTGGGGCTCCCATACAGAATTGATGAAAAATTCATGTTTTTTTTGATTTCGTACCACTGCCACTTGACTACCACTCCAAAAGTGCATCCTACCCATTTGAAATATATGAACAGCCTCAAATATTTTTCCCTTCCCGACATTTTTGTCCTTGGCACCTACCCCCTATCTCCCCTCCCTAGTGGGGTCACCATACAAAAACGACATTTTTATAAAATTGTCCTATAACACCCTAAAACACTTCCCAGGAGGGTAAAAAATATGACCAACCCCCATTATTTTTCACTCCCCAACATATTTGTTCTTGGAACCCACCCCTTGTCTCCACTCCCATACAAATTTGATGAAAAATTCATGATTGTATGGATTTATGTAGCTTAATGTAGAATGCAGAAAGCTACACGTGGCGTGCAGAAAAACTGCACGTAACGTGTAGAAATTAAAAAACTAAACGCTGCGTGATGAAAAGCTAAATGCTGCATGGGCAAATGCAAAATCTACACGACATAAGAAAATCAACTTATTTCCAAATAACTTCTACATTTTTCATACAGCAATCTGAATACCACACGAACGTGTAGGTTTTCTACACGCGACGTGTGGATATTGAAATCCTACACGCGAGTGTGTAAATTCGAAACGAAAAATGTAGCTCCAAATCAGTACTGAATTCTTAAATTTTTCGTTTAGAAAACTGATCTCCACACGCGACGTGTACGTTTTCTGCACGAAACGTGTTGTTTTCTCATTTCAACACGTGGCGTGTAGCTTTTCTGCACAAACGCTTAGAATTACAAATGCTGAATGCTACATGTTGGAAATCTACATGTACCCATAACATTTGTGTAGCTTTTCTGCACGGCGCGTTTAGATATTGAAGTCCTACACGTTTCGTGTAACTTTTTAACACGTCGCGTGTAGCTTACTCATTTCAATACGTAGCGTGTAGCTTTTTTGCACGGCGCGTCTAGGTATTGAAATCTTACAAGTTTTGTGTAGCTTTTTAACACGTCGAGTTTAGCTTTATCATTTCTAAACAAAGTCACCACTGACGTAGCACGCAGGATTGAGCGATCAGTTCGGGTGGAGAGCAGCCTCAGCCACTTTTCTATATGGCCAGAACTTTGTTGGGGAGCACTGGGGCTCCAGCAGCAAAATAAGAATTTACAATTACAAATTCAGTGCTCAATGATGTTCCGCTATAACAAAAAGCAAAGCTACAACTCGAACAACAACAGCAAGAGCAGCTGAGGCAACAACAAAAACAACTTCAAAAACAACAACAAGAACTTTAGCAACAACGACAGCAACTACTAGAAATGCAGCAGAACAACAACAAAAATAATATTAATGAAACAACTACAACAAATGTTTAATCTAAGTTAATAGTAGTGTTAGTAATATAGCTTAACATATGTACATTTGTGTTCCCTAAAAACATCGGCAATATTTGGTTTCATTTTGTTCAAGTGTGAGAGAGAAAGAGCGAGTTTGCTAAGACACACACACACACATATTTGTGTTCGTGTAACTGAAAAATTTGTAAACAGAGAAACCAAACCATAACTACAATCCGAAGAACAACAACAAGAGCAGCTAAAGCAACAACAAAACCAGCTTGAAAAACAAAAACAAAACCTTCAGCAGATCAAGAACAAAAATAATATTAATGAAACAACTACAACAAATGTTTAATCTATGTTAATAGTAGTGTTAGTAATATAGCTTAGCATATGTACATATGTATGCACTCTTTATAATAATCAAACATGCAAAACTACTAAATGAAATAAAATAACAAAATTTGTGTTCCTTCAAAAAATCGGTAATGTTTGGTGTCATTTTGTTGGGCATATACACACACACGCGGGCACAAAAAACAGGTTAATTCGTTTGTGTGCAGAATGCATGGGTGTATTGCGTGTTTCTTTCTCTCTCTCTCTCTCTCTTTGTAGTTTCTTCTAAGTGTTTGTTAAAAAAAAAAACAAACAAAAAACCAGCCTAATTTGCTTACACACACAAGAGCTCTTTTACTATGCGTGTATCTGTGTGTGTCAAGTTGGGTGGGGAGTGGATGGGAGCTGGGTGTTAAGTGGGTGGTAGGTGGTTGGGTAGTGGATGGGAACTGGGTGGGAAGTTGGTGGTTAGTGGGTGGGATGTAGGCGGGATGTGGGTGGTAAGTGGGGGGGAAAGTGGATGTGAAGTGGGTGGTAAGTGGGTGGGGAGTGGATGGGAACTGGTGGTTAGTGGGAGGGAAGTGGGTGGGATGTTGGTGGGCAGTGGGTGGGAAGTGGGTGGGATGTTGGTGGGAAGTGGGTGGGTGGTTAGTGATTGGGATGTGGGTGGTAAGTGGGTTGGATGTGAGAGGGATTTGGGTGGTAAGTGGGTGGGAAGAGGGTTGGATGTGTGTGGGAAGTGGGTTGGATGTGGGTGGAATGTGGGATATTGGTTCCATACTGATAAAGGCTATACTGATGGCGGCGCAGCGAAGCGCGACGGGTTTTCTGCTAGTAGTAATATATAATTAGACTTTTCAATATAAAAACAAAAAACAAAAATTATTTATGTTAAAATTAGGGATATATATGTTTAATGTTAATTAATTTTAAGTCAGTTTATTATTATTCTGTAAAGAAATTGTCCATTTGTGAAATTAATTCTAGTGAAATTTACTGTTGCGACTAGTGCATTAAGGAACTCCTTGTAGCACTAGGAAGAAGAAAATAAAATAAATCTAAACGCTAAAAACTTTTTGGTCACACTAGAAATGGTTTTTGTGGCCTTTCGTTGACTGGTCCTACTACGCTACATTTGTATATTTTGGGGATTTTTTAGTACACATATTAAATAGCTCTTCGCCATTTTTCCGTACTTGCATAACAAGTGTGATCTAAAATGGATTGGAACCCAAACTTTGTCATTGGCATTGTGGTGGTAGCTGCCGTTGTGGCCATTTATTACTCCATGCCCAGCGCAAAGCCACTGGACACCAACAACAGCAGTCAAAGAAGACGCAGAAATGCGGATGAAGATAATAGTTTTGAATCTCAGCTCACTCGCGAAAGGTAAGATAAGGACACAACTTCTTGCAAACATACATATGTATGTACATGCTCCGTTGTTTCTATACTCTGAACCGAAGGTACATAGAGTATATTAAGTTTGTGCAAAAGTATGTAACAGGGAGAAGGAATCATTTCCGACCCTATAAAGTATATATATTCTGGATCAGCATCAACAGCCGAGTCGATATAGCCATGTCCGTCTGTCCGTCCATCTGTCCGTCTGTATGAACGCACAGATCTCAGAGATGGTAAGAGATAAAGGTTTGACATGTATGGGGCATATATTTTTTTACTTGCAGGCAGATCAAGTTTATTTTTAATTTTTGCCACGCCCCCTCTCGCCTCCGCAATTTGGAAAAAACGTCATATCTCCTACAGTTTTAATGATAGATGGTTCGTACCTTCTAAAGATATCTAGTAATCAAAATTATTTATCGATTTGCTGCAGAAATGATAAAGATTGGATGAACGATACTCAAGCTATGAAAAAAAAACGGCCAGTTACCATTCCGTTCAAGAAAACGGAAGCTTAGTGAAAGAGAGATAGAGAGAAACTTAGAGAGCGCACCGCGGTTGCCTCTCTCGACTCGTGAGCAAATGCGAGGGTAAGGGTACAGAGTATGTTATAGTTGGGCTTGACCGACTTTCTTTCTTGTTTTTCATACAAGCCCGGCGACGGATGCGTTATCTGCATATCGATAATGTCCGTTATGAAGGAGATGCATCAAATGAAATGTGTACACGGTTTGCATGAGAAATGTTTCCAAGAGTTTTGCGTAATCTGTGGCAAGGAAGTAATCAACGAACCGGATAATGCCAGCACCAATTGACCGACCAAAAAATAAATATCCAAGCTGCGAGCATGCCCTGTATAGTAGCTGGTCAGCCACTTACGCACATATTTAGGCATCTAACTGCAATTTTGTGGCCTTAATCCATAATCAGTGCGCACATCTATCAATTATAAACCTAAGCCTGATAAATTCTTCACATTTGTAAGCCGTTTCAGCCACTGTGCTATAAATATATATACAAATAACATATGACATATTATTTTCAACTCCTGAAATCCACTAAAGTCCAAAGACTTTAAGCAAGGCCAAAAGCAATTAAATGCTGCCACATACAAGCCTATCTTTTGGTATACACACACACACACACGCACACACTGGATAATAATTTCTGAATGTTGCCCGCGATGATGCAAATCCTCAAGCATTTAAGCTCTGCTCATTTATCACAAATTTTCTCATTTGGCTCCCAAACCCAAGTCGAGGAAAATTAATATGCGAAAATAAATTATCAGACTAAATGAGGAACGTTTACCGCAGTCAGGCAAAGGTTAAGTGGGAATTCCATTTCTTCACGCATGTTTTTTGCGCCCATTTCGGCTTGGTTGGACACAGCACTAAACATCATTTGTTATGGCAAATGTCTGTCAACTGACTGTTCCTTTTTTTTTTTTGTTCTTTGCTTAAAGCCCACAGCAAACTTCATAAAATATATATAAGTCCAAGGGGTAATTGAAAGTTGGTCAAGTGGAAACATCTGACAAGAAGTTGGGAATACATACTCATTCGCTCTGCATGTAATGGACGTTGCTCAACGGCTTGTAAAGCGATAAAATTTCACTACTTTTGTGTATCAATTTAAAGTACTTTAAAGACTTCACTTAATTCCCTTTCCGTGGCCAATTCCAGCCGGAACCTGTTCACGTGCCGTGCTGTGAGATAATCTTTACAATAATGAGGCCTAATTTGAGCGCATTCATTTGGAAAATTAAAAATTAAATTGCTTGTCTTGCTGTTTTCATTTTCATTTTCGTTTTCGTATTTTTTTTGATACTATGAAAATATTGTAACAATCTCCGGTAATAAATCTCATTAATATGACTGAAAGAAAATCGTTGACAGTTTATTAAACGAAACATGCATATTTTTGATTGCCTAACTTAGTTAAGCTAAGTTGTTTTTCTTTAAAGTCTTTTCTAACTGCCAAACAAAATCAATCAAACTCAATATGAAACCACTCTGCTGTTGCTCCGCATCGATGACGCGTTGATAAGATTATTGTATAATAATACAAAAAAAAAAAATATCTAACCATACACACAAATTTGCATACAATCCAGACTCAACAAAAAAGCGTAAACTTTCTATAGCACACCAAAGGGGGGGGGGGCCACACAAAGTCCCTTTGGGCAAATGCATGTTTAAAATTGTATTTTACTTCCAGCCAGATGCTACACATCGACAGCAGGGCCTGGCTTGGGCTATGGTTACGGCAACAAATACACCCGTAAATAGTCAGGCACACAATAACCGGAAAGCAATTGCTTCACGGCATTCGAGTCGCTGAAATATTAGCCTCGTTTGCTGCTGCTACAAACCTGCCGTGGTAAATCGCAGCTCAGGTCGCGCCTCCAGGAAGGAGGAGAGAGAGAGAGAGAGAGAGACGGAGTGAGGAGTTAAGCGCCATACATATTGAAAATTTTGCGCACGAATCGCTCAAATAAATATTTAAATATTTGAGCGGCTTCTTTTGGTTTTTTTTGATTGGGGTTTACGCAGATTTTCGAAAAGGTAAGTAAGTGAATGATATGCATTGGCCTTGAGCCTTTGCCTTTCCATTCAGATTGCAATTCGTTGAAGGACTTTTATGGCAATGAAGCTAGTTATATCGAGAGAAAAGAATATGCGATTTGTGCAGTCGAATTTTTATAGAAGGAGAAGTCCACGAAACATTTCTATACTCTGTATCCGTAATTAAGTATTCGGGGACTCTAAATAGTTCCTTAAGTGCTACAATCATGTGCTTCCATTTGAAGCCGTGAAAGCGTTTCTCACATCTAGCGTTGCAGGAAATACAATGGGTCTTGGGCTGACTTGCATGCGCCGCCTGAACAACCTCCGGTATTGATCCGCTTGTAGATCTGTCTGGCCAAAAGCCGTACTAGCTGGGGATAAGGTGTAGTGTGTAACAAAATGTTGCAGGCTCTCGAGCGGATAGGGGTGAAGCACACTTGGATCGGCAAGACTATTTTAATCGGTAGTGGGATGGGTTCCACAAAGGGTTCCTAGTAGCCACCTGCCTAGATACATATTTTGTGTACCTTTTACCTTACCTCGGTATTTTCAAATTCGACTACCTTTTACCTTACCTAGTTCTAAATTTCCATTGAATTTTTCATTAGGTAAGGGACTAGGTACTTTTACCAATTTCATTATAGCCTGTAATGTACAATTCCTGCCTTTTGATTTTTTTATTTTACTGCACCATTAGTAAACACCGTCTGAGATACTGTATCGCTCGATTAAATAAGTAACTGACATTTAGTCGAGACACAAACCTAGGGAAGATCGCGATTGCAGCTGCAGGCTTGCACTTGGATACGAAAAAGCTTTGCTTGCATTGGTCGGCTTTTGTTGACCTTGCACAAGGGCGAAGCACTAGACAAAACCAGGTTAGCTGACGTACCGATAATCGTGGCTTCATTCTTTCTACTTGATCCACAAAAGAATAGGGACATCTCGCTGCCAGAAAATCTTTTGATTTACATATGGCATTGGACAAATTTTAAAAAGTGGAAAAAAAGCTTTAATTCGCTAATACTTATGGTAAAAATTACCAATATTTAATTGGTATTGGCTGCTTATATTTTGGGCAAGGTAAGTTCAAAGTTAAAGTAAAACTTTAATTTTGCAACCTAACCCAAAAATCACATTTTTTCAGACCCACAAATATCCATACCAACAAGCATCCAGTCTTAAATGTATGGACTTTGAACTCATCTTGAATAGCAACGGCCGCAAATTTAATTTTGCCAACGATTTGGCAAACTCTTGGCGAATTAAGCTTAGGTAAAAAGTATAAATTTCTGCCTTAACCTTAGAATACTAATTTCCAAATCTCTATCAGGAGCGTGGCTGAATCGCCAATTCTACACTCCCAGCAAGGATTTCGGGCCCAGCTTAATTAATAAAATTGCCCGCAGCAGCACGCCAAAAGTCTAAGTGCAGTGCAGTGACAATTCCCAGCAAATAATATGTGCGTTTTCTGACACTCTTCTGACACTTTTTAATGAGCATTCACCGTCATAATGTGCACAAAAAAGAGTCCGGAATGAGCGTTTTTTCTATGAAATTGGTCGTTCTTAATGTGGAAGATTTCTGAGACCAATCTGACTCTTTCCTGACACAGATATAAGTACTTTCACACTCTCAATGAAGCATAGAAAAACCTCATAAAATACACATAAAAGTTACTTTTCTAGGCACTTGAAGGGCTACTGAAAGGCTCTTTCCAGACGCATATTGGAGTGCAGACCCGAAAATGCTCAGACATAAGTGCTTTTTATGAGCCCGTGCTTAGATAGCACTGAATAAGCTCCAAAACCCCTCAAATTTAAGTGTTTACTCCAAAAACGCTCTTAAGCTCGGCTCTTTTCAGACACATAATTTGGAGCGTTCCTTTTTTTTTTTCAATATATTTTTTAATATTTCTTTATTCATCATTCATCACAATCATACAAGCACGAGTACAATCATTCAAATGTTCATAAATAAAAAAACACAATCATTTTTTTTTAATGATTGTCCAGTGCAATTAATCCACACATACACACACGCATGAAAATTTAAAAAAAAGTATATTAAATAATAAAATAAAAGTACCATAAACATATCTAAAAATATAAATGAATAATTATAAATAAATAGAATACAAATAAAAGAAATTTAAAAGTAGTTTATATTCGCATGCATTCAAAATTAAGCCTGGTGTACACATACAAAATACAGCACTGTAAATGCAAAACATATTGGCAAGCAGAAAAAAACATACATACATATTCACATAGTGCCATTTTCAACAAAATTTAAAACTAGCAAAATAAACCAAAACCATCAACCACTTTGGAGGCCTTCATCATTACTTGAGTGGGTAAGTGAGAAAACGAATTTGTCTTATTGATCATTTCATCATGAGTGCTGCTAGAATCTTCGAAGCAAAAATTGCTAGATTTGGGAAAAAAAAGTTGCTAAAAATTGCTAAAAATTATGTGAAAATTGACAAAAAAAATTGCTAAGCCATTAATGTATGTATTGATGAAAATATGATCACTTGTCGCAATCGCCGTGTGTTTGGCAATGTGTAGGCATAGTGCTGCTTCCTGTTTCTCCGTTTTTGTTGAATTTGGAACGAAAGTGGTGGCGGATATTTAAAAGCTTTGCGCCTATTGCGGATTTGCAAAACGCAATTCTTGCGAATCCATTGCTTGAACACCTCATCTTGCAGCCAGGCATCACGAAAATTTTGATTATAAATTTTTGGCATTTTAACCCAATCACAAAACACAGCAAAAGAGTGAACGAACACTTTCAAGTTGTTCATATAATCGAACCACTGAGTCAAATAGAAGTTCCGATATCTTTGTGAACCACTATTAATCGTAATTTGTGCAGTCAATTGCACAAAGGTATAAAAAAAGTAAAAAATTCTAAAGAAAATTTAAAAAATTTCTATTTTTTTAATAAAGTTGCTAAAATTGCCTAAGAAAAATAAATTTGTTGCTAATAGCGTTTTAAAACAAAAAGTTGCAAATTTTATTCAGAGTTGCTAGATCTAGCAACTAAATTGCTAAAGTGCCACCACCGTTCACCATGACCTAGCCCAAGAAGGGATAGCATAAACAAAACAAAGGAACGCAAACATTTTTGTTTGTCTAGCCGTGCTTGCTAATTATTTTTGTTTGTGCTCTCGCTCTTTGTTTTAGTTTTGATTTTACATTTATTTTTGTTAAACTATTTAAAACGCATTCCCATGCATAGTTCTGGTTAAAAGTATACGTACACGAACATTAAAAATTTTCCTTAATTACAAAACAGAAATTTATAATAACAAACACAAACATAGAAACACAATTTCGGTCATATTACCACCACGGTTGACTTGGCAGTTGCCCATTCGATCCACCCAATTTTTGAGAATATTTTCAATTGTTTCGGCACGTATGTCAGCAATAGCAACTCGAATCTCGTTCGTCAACTCATCAATTGTTTCTGGATTGTTTGCATAACATTTGTCCCTGACCGCTCCCCAAAGATAATTGTCTAACGGTGTCAGATCACAGCTTCTTGGCGGCCAATTCACATCTCCATATTTGCTGGTTATTCGATTTTCGAAGATAGGGCACTCACACAACTCATGCCATAAGACCTCTGGACGTGCTACCTTTTTTTCCACGTCTTCTTTATCTCCATATCATCATTTCATATTTACATTTTATCTCTAACATACTTTCTTTCCCTCCCACCTCAATCGTACAACAAGGAAAGCACGAAAGCAGCTACAACAACCACAACAACAATTAGTTTTTTGCCTTCAATTTTCAATTCGCAGTACATCGAGTCACAGAGTCGCGGTACTTGTATTTTGTTGTTGATTGCATTTAATTGAGTTTTGAGATGATTTAAAGGGCCAGGCACGGGTCATAGTTGCCCTTTACTGATTTCCAGTTATTAAAATGTTTTTACAATGTCCTTTACTTGAACTTTCCTTTTATAAATCAGGGATTAAAATGGTATATCTTCGTTAAACAAAATCGTAGAGTTCATTGGGATAGTTTATTCAAAATTTCAGATATAGTACTTTACGATAATATTTAAGAGAATTAAAACGAATGTGAAGGAATTCCACAAAACGCGTCTAGCAAGTGTCAAAATAGGCATTTTAAGCCTATAGCTAAAAATGATTGATTAACACGAAAATCGTTAAGAATCAACACCAACCCTTCAATATATTGAAAAAAGTTAAATTTTGTTGCCTTATATTATGTATGTGTTCTCACTTTCTTCAAACGCTTCATAAGTTATTAGTAGATTTATTTAAACTTTAATTGTACAAATTCTCTCTATTCTTCTTGGAAGATTTCCCTTTTAAATTTCTCTTTTACTTTCCATACTATCAACACAAAGTCGACTCTTGCATCGGAAGTCAAAGGCAGAGATGGCAAATAAAGCAAATAGAATGAATGTGCAAGTCTCAAAGTAAAAGTTCGATTCCAGTGAAGAAGATGAATGTGAAAGATGGCAAAATGCGAAAAAGCCATTAAGTTCGATGATAAAGTAATCGACAGATGATAACAAAAATGAATAAAAATGCATAAAAAAGAACTATAAAAGTCCCACGCTTCATCTTTAAATACTGTGCCAACTTCACACCCACCAAACGAATCCAATCCCCAAAACAGATTCCTTTGTTCGGCTGATTCGACACAAGCTAATTACAATTACAGCCTATGACCGCGTTGATGACTGGGGCCGGGCCGGGCCGGTTCCGTGGACAAAGCAATTGTGGCCCGCAGCAAACACAGCCATGCATATTTTATTCCTCGTAACCCAGAATTGCTGGCACAATGCCTTCTCGTTGCTCTTGCTCTTGTTTTTCGTTTGCCGTTTTGCAAGTGTAACTTAATTTCTATGGGGTCGGGGGCCAAAAAACCATTTTTGACACCACCCACCAGGCCAAGTTCCGCCATACTCATTCAGCCACGCCCAATTACAAGTACATATGGCCTGGCGTTTTCATTAGAACTCAATTAATGGAGCATGATCTTAATGGGTTTTCAACAACAGGCAGACCAACAGGCCCACTGTGGCCTGCCTGGTCAGGGCAACGAGGCGTACCAACACATGCCGTTTGCTAAGTGCGCCAAATCAGCAGAACTCTAATTGGAGGCGGATGCCGAATGGCGAGGAGACTGGTGAGGCGTCGCATTGTTGAGTCTCGTTTGACTGGCAAAAAAAAAAAAAAAGAAGTATTTTAGCCCCAAAAAATGCCAAAAATCTATCGCACTTCCTGTGTATCTGCCTCTTCCCCAACAAAAAAAGGAAAAATGATTTGTGAACGTTTGCTGTGCAATTAAGTGGGCAGGCGTCAATATTTCGATGGGGAAAAGTTGAATTGGACAATTGGTTCAACAAATCAAGCTGAGTTTGAGTCTTTGGGCTTTGTGGAGAATCGTTTCATAAATGTTTTAAGAATTGTTTACTTTGAAGTTCTATTTTGAGCTCTTCGTTGGCGACTTTGCTAATGAATTTCTCAAAGGAGTCAAAGCTTTAAAGTCCACTTAGTTATCCATAATTATTCACTTAATTTTATGCTGTCCAGTGGCACAATGGCCTTATTACAAAACGAGAAAAGGCGTACAAGCGCGGTTCAAAATAAACCATCTTCATAAGCGCAATTTAACTTGATGTCCAAGTCGACTTTGTACAATTATATAACACGACGTCTTCTAGGAAGCTTTGGAGAAGGATTCGAGTTAGGAATAATGACTTTGACCTCTACTGATTACTGATTTCAACATTCTAAATCAAAGAATGGAACAATTGCCGCTTGCCTTGGCCATGCACAGCTCATGCGCGTAGACGGTTCAATAAAGGGTATCGATACACTTCTGCCACTGTGCTTAACTCCCACCCACTGAGCTAAAGATTCTTACAATCCTACAATTGAAATCTCCCCTTCAATTTCTGGACCTACCTATTCGAAATCTATAGTTCCAAATAAACCTCGTCGTTGCTTTCGTAAAGGAAACTT
The DNA here is from genome assembly GCA_037044535.1 of Lordiphosa magnipectinata. Taxonomy (NCBI): domain Eukaryota; kingdom Metazoa; phylum Arthropoda; class Insecta; order Diptera; family Drosophilidae; genus Lordiphosa; species Lordiphosa magnipectinata. Next base: position 104,583 of record JBAMBO010002835.1, read on the forward strand.
TACTTAACTAAATCAACTTATTTGTGCAACAGACTGGACTCTTTTGTACAATGCGGTTGATTTAGACTTTGCTTTTACCTTTTTCTATGATTCCATTAATTCTACAGGGCTACAGTGCGAAATAACCTGGGTATTGGCATAGCGTACGCTGTAGAGCAGGTCGCGTATAGCACTTCCTCATACTTGGTTTTCCTCGGGAACCCCCAAAATCTGAAGTTATGGCCCAAAATCCGTTTATTGCTCATTTTGCTTACTTAACTTTAAATACCTCGCGAATGGACCATCTGATTTTATGTAACTTTGCTTATTCTGATAGCGACGAGAAGATTCTTATATATATTATTATATTCAATGGCTTTAGAGATTTAACGCTGGTATTTTCAACTTTTTTTATAAATTCCTACTTTGGCCACCACTGGTTTAACTATTTTATACTATGCGATTTCTCCTTAAAGTTTGTAATCAGAGCCCAGTTAATTCTCCGTTGAACAAATGTTCTTTCGATGAATTTGGTTACCTGATGACGAAGCTATTCGCGGATATCTAAGCACACTTCGACAATCTAGTATTTTTTTGAAGTGTGTTAACAGAAAATCGATTGATTTAACATTGATGCCCCGAAAAGTATACTTTGCTATAGTTTGGTGGGAAATTTAAATATAGTTTTTCATATAATCTCATAAATGTTTACATATTTGTTTGACAATTTTGGTCTAAGATTATTCCTGTTCGAGTGCTGTTATCCTATAGGGCCTGGATGAAAATATTATAGTCGGGCTGGACCGACTTTCTTATTTATTTTATTATTCAGCGTGTGTTCCAAGGATGTGATTTCAAATTCCACATATCATAGCCAAATCGTTTGTTGTTGTAATGGCAGGTTTGACTATTTGTACGTAGTATGAAAAGAGAGGAAGAATAAGTTAGAAAGGAAAGTGGATGTTGAGTTAGAGACCCAGGTCCAGTTCGAGGAAAGTAGCAGCCTCGATTGGATGGGTCCAGAGTGTAATGGGTGTGAGTGTGGTAGGGTTCATTTGGCAATTAAATAGATGTAGTGTGTCGTGTGGGCTATTATTGCATTTATGGCATGTGTCGGTGACTTCTGCTAGGTAGCTGTTCAACTGTCTGCTTTTCCCTGATCGTAGTTGAGCCAGCGTTGATCTTGTCGTCTTGGGCAGCGTTTTCTCGCTGAGATCGATAGGTGGCGGCCTGCCTCCGAGTACTACATTTTGTTGTAGTGCTGCTACTGTGCTCTCGACCATGCACGTATGTGCGTCATTGCGAGCCGCAGTGCATTCGTCCTCATTTGGTGGGTAATTGGTGAGAAAACGCTCGATGTCGGGCTTGACTGTCCTTAGATCGAATCTAACGGGTCTATCGCGTATGCTCATGGGGCCTTTGGTGCTGTTGTGGTTGGGGTGGTTTGGATTTTGACAATTTATCAGGAATTGCTGCGTGAGAAGGGTGTTGTGTTGTTTAACTGGGAGGATCTCTGTTTCCTGATGCAGGTGGTCTATGTGCGGAGTGCTGCGTTTTGTACAGTTTGCAGGTTTCTCCACTGCGTGTCACTTAATGACGCTGACCAGATGGGTGCTGCATAGTTTATAAGTGATCGTCCTATAGCTTTGTATGTGGTGGTGATCGTCTCCTTGTCTTTCCCCCATCCACTTCCCGCTATTGCCTTTAATGCCTTGTTCCTGCTCCTGGCCTTCTTTGTAATGCTTTCTGCATGCTTGGAGAAGACATACAGCGAGTCAAATGTGACCCCCAAAATTCTGAGGCTATTGAGGTTCGGGATACTGTGTCCATCAATGTGAATATCCAGTATCTGTTTGACTTCTTTTGTCCACGTTGTTAGTAGGGTGGCCGATGATTTATTTGCTGACAGGGAGAGGTTTCGGCTATTAAAGAAATTGGCTAGTTCTGGAAGGTAGCTGTTGATTCTTCCTTCTAAGGTTTTGATGTCTCTGCCTGTTGTTGTGACTGTGCAGTCATCGGCATATGAGACCACCTTTACCTCATTTGGTGGTGTGGGGAGGCTGGCAACATAGTAGTTGAAGAGGATCGGTGACAGGACTCCGCCTTGCGGTACTCCTTGTTTTAGTTTCTTGTTTCCCGACTTGGCTCCTCTAAATTCTACGTGAGAATGCCTGCCTGAGAGGTAGTTGTGTAGCCATCTCTTGGTGTAGTTAGGCAGTGAACTTTGCATTAAGTCTTGGAGGAGCGTGGTGTGGTTCACCATGTCAAATGCTTTTGAAAGGTCCAGCGCCACTACTATTGTCCTTTCATGGGGACGTTTGCTATTGAGTCCAGCTGTGATGGTGGTAGCTAACTCGCACAGTGCCGTTGTGGTGCTGTGGCCTGCCCTAAATCCATGTTGGTGTTCGGCAGGGGTTAGGTGCTCTTTCAGGGTAGGAAGAAGGAGAGCTTCAAGGATTTTCACAACTGGAGACAGTAGTGTGATCGGCCTATATAAAGATCCTTGATCCGCTGGTTTGCCAGGTTTTAATATGGGGACCATTCTACCAGTTCTCCATATATTCGGGATGTCCAGCGACCTCACACAGAGATTGAAGGTGTGTGTGAGGTATTCCAAGCCTTTAGGTCCTATGTGTTTTAGCATTACAGTGGCAATACCGTCCGGCCCTATGGCCTTCGATGGCTTGGCATTCTTGATGGCTGCCATAACCTCTGCGGGTTCGAAGGTGGGCGGCTCTTCTTCCGACGTGGGTAGTTTGCGGAATGCTCTTTGCACAGCCCTTTTCCCTCTATCGGGCTTTGGAGGGTGGGTCACGAACTGCCTATTGAAAGCGGTCGCACATTTGGTTGGATTTGGTGGGCCAAATCGTTTGTTGTCGTGTCCGCTTGAGTGTAGGCGCTTTTTTATTAAAGTTCTATTTTCAATGCGTATACCCTGTACCAAAGGACCTATATTGGCGGAACTTAGATATGATAAGTGCCAAAGCGACCAAATTTTGATGGAGACTCCATTCAACGTTCAAAATCAAGTTTCATTTAAAATTTTGCCACTCCTGCCATATAAAACAGTTTATGGGACACATTAGCGGCATATACTCCAAAGATGTAGTACACGGCAATACCTATTTATATATCAAGACTTCTTGTACCTATATGGGCAGAAATATCAAGTTTGTTATAGATTAGAACCAAGCCGCATGTTTCAAATCTTCCACGATGCAACTCCGCAAGTCTACATTAACCCCTTCTTGTAATGGACAATACAAAAATAAATAGATACGCTTAAGAAAATATGAAAATTCCTGGTTTTTTATGCTTTTATTGGTGGACTAAGTGGCTTTTAGCTAGGGTGCATTCAAAATGTGCAGATGACCTTTTACGTTTTAGTGTGGTATCATCACTCTCTCGCATTTGAGATCAGCAATAGGTGGACAGCATTCTAACTGGATCTTTGTTACTAAATCGCTTTTCCATTGCCGTTCACCTTGTTCGTCAGTAAATTGATCTAGGTTACTTGGGAAAAAATCCAAGTGGGAATGTACAAAATGAACTTTTATGGACATTCTACATCCCACCTTCTGGTAATCTGGGCTTCTTTAGTTTCCTACGCTATGCCAATAACCAGGCTATTACAATTTTTTTAAATTTGGAGCACTGTGTAATTGGTCGGTTAAAATAGGTATGGTATACCAATTACGCAATTCTTAGTGCGACTAACACTCTGAAAACCATCGTTCTCCAAGCAATAGTAGGTAGTTTCTTTGTTCGGTCAGTTTTATGTAAAAGTAAAAATCTGTCTGTAAACATGTTTACTTTAAAATTTTTCCATTTTCTTTCTAGTCTAATCAAGCTTACTTAGTACTTTTAAGTATTAAAACTTGTTTTTCTTACCCTCAAAAATAATCTTTCTTGATTCCCCATAACAAAACACAAACCAGCAAAAACTTTTACCAAGGTAAAATAGATTAAAATGAAGTTTGTGCCATGCAACTAAACCAAAACGCAATAAATCATAACACAGCACTTTGGGGGGTGCTTAAGAATATGGCAAAACAATGGCGCTACAAGATAACAACAACAAAGCCTAAAACAAAGCAAAATCCAAAACTTTTGCTGCCAAACAATATAAACGAAAAGGCCAGAAGGCTGCACTAGCAGCAGCAGCAAGAACAACCAATTCAACAGGTGTTCGGCACAGTTTCTGTTGCCTACTTACTGGCGCTGCCCACGGTGTGTACTCGTATACAACATGGCGTATGCGTGTTGCACAAACAATGTATTGTAGTTGAGTATACATTTAAGTCTCCAAAATGAAAAGTGAAAAAGTTTCAAGCTGAAAACTTTAGTGTGAAAACTTGCTGTTCTCTCGCACCTTTTGTGCGGCTAAAGAATTCCCAGTGCCAGAATGCAGTTAAATACTTGCAGCCCGCAATTCAATTAAAACTTCAATGTAATACCAGCAAACACACACATGAGTGTGTAAGTGTGTGTGTGTGTGTGTGTGCCAGCTTCTTAGCATTGGCATCTCAGCTGTCCTCATCATGTAAACAAATGCGGAAACGAACTGGGAAACGAGCAACAACCAAATCAGCCGGCTTTAAAATTTTACATAAAAAAAAACACTCTCATATTATCCGCGCAAGCGCAGGACACCTGAGCTGTTGGTCCTTGGATGGCTATAAAAGCGACTGTTCAAGGCACTTCGCCAGCAGTTTCACGCGCGGCATCTTGGTGGAAAAGTGAGAAAAGTTGATCAACTACAACAAATAAATCGTTTTAATTTAAATGTCATGCCAACAAATTGATTGTTTGGTTGCCAACCGCAGGCCTCAAACTTTATTAAACTTTTTCTAATGAAATTGCACAAATTAGAAAATCTGTCATTTTTGCGGTCAGGCAATAAAAACTGTAATTAGTTTTCGCTGAAATTTAATAAGCCAGCAATTAGTGTGAAAAAAATGAAATGGACTGCAAATATTTTTCATACAAAATGTTGCAACAAAGTGAAACCACAAATTTGAAATTGACTTCAGTTGAATAAAGGATATCAACATTTTGTTATTTTACGCAAGAATAGCTATAGCAAACGTTCACATGGAATATTTTTTAAACTTTTGACTTGGAAGTTATTTTGTGATTGGTTTTTGTACCCAAATATTTAGGTCTACAGCAAGAATGCAGAATACTATGTTATTCCTTTGCAGTAATGGATCAAAATTGTAAGGTCAGGGTGTCAATCCCTTATCTGTTGCTTTGAGCAGTGTAATAAGCGTAAACAAAAACTAAAGTTAAAAACATGGAAAATTAAGTGGCGCGAGTTGGCTCTAAGGTTTTAAGCAGTGTTGCATATTTTTATATATTTGATTCTATTTGTAAATGCCTTATGTAAGCCTTTTGTTTTGACTTTTTATGATATTATCGTAAATTACTATTTCTTAACTTTAAAATAAGCTATCCCAAAGAATTGTACGATTTTTTTAAGCAAAGATATACCATTTTTAATACATTGTCTCGATAATAAAAAAATAACAAAACTGTCTACTGCACAAAAGTATGCTTTGCACAAACAGTACAACCGGCTAGTAATTTGTATAGAATTTCAATAAAAATTTCCAACAAATCCCATTGCATACATTGGGGCAGCAACAATATATTGGATTGTTGTGAACTCGGATACATTTACTCAAAATGGTATATCTTCATTTGAAAAAATCGTAGAATTGTTTGGGATATTTTATTTCAAAGCTAAGAAGTAGTTCTTTCCGAAAATATCAACATAAGTATTGTTTCCCCACTAAACGCGTCTAAAAAGTATCAAAATAGGCATTTTTAGCAAATTTAAGCTCAAATTACTAAAAATCTCGGATCATTTCTGAAAACACATTCGTGTTCAGCACACGAAAATCATCTAGAATCATCACCAACCCTTTAATATACTGGAAAAATAATTGTTTGTTAGCGACCTTTCTAATTATTAGAATGTAGATGTTAGCTGGCTCTAGGTCGAAATGAAAAACTCAGTGTTTTTGGTTTGTTTCCGATATATTTCGAATGCGCCTCGGCATCCGTCTTCAGGAACACGCTTGACGTGGAGTTCAGTACTGAACACCCCCACTCAGTGAAAACACTGAGTTTTTCTTGTCGACCTAGGGCCAGCTAACATCTACATTCTAATACTGGAAAAAATTTAATTTTGTTGACTTGTACTATTCTTAATGTTATTCAAATGAGTACAAACTTTCTTTCGCCGGGTGTGGCGCACCAGTAGTATGTGTGGAGGTTGTGGGTTCGATCCCGCCTCGGACCATCTAATAGAAATAGTTTTTTATTTCTTTAGTAAAAAAGCTTTTGCCTACCCGGTCGCCTTCACCAGCTACTGGAGCCAGCTGTGAAGTAACTAGCCATGAAAAAGCAAAAATTCTCTAACTATTGCCGTTCGAATTCGGCGTTAAACTGTAGGTCCCTTTCTCTTGTGCGAACAATTATAAGCACACACGCCAAGAGATTGAGAGAAGCTTGCCCCTGGCACTCATTTGTAGGTGCTGTTTGAGACAATTTTACATTTTACATTTTACAAACTTTCTGGAATCGAGAACTATGCGTGCTTACTTCAAGTACAAAATAAACTTTCAATGCAAGCTCCAAAAAGTGTGCTACGAAAAATGCGAATTATTTTATGTCGAATCTGTTCTTAAAATTTCCCCCTGATTTTAACACTTTGGTTATGGAGGTAGGGTAGATTTCGAACGTACAGTAAAACCTTCTTGTTCTTTGGTTAATTCATTCCTTTGGATTTTCCCATAGAAGCACAATCTGCTACGTCGACAACTTTTCACTCAGATATATGTCAGCTGTTCGCTGTCCTTTTGACTCTTTGAGTTATTTGTTGACTCTCTGAGTTTTTTTTAACTATGTCCGTCTCCCTATAACCACCGTGTTTTCGTACGTCGACAGTAATTTTGAGTAACAGATTTTGTTGTCTCTATGAAGTATCTACTTGTCACAATGGAGTTAAGCCAAAAAAGAGAGGCGTTTCAAAGTGTGCTTCTATGTTAAATTTTCTTTGATTTTCCAAGTCTGTTTTGATTAAATACAATTTTAAGAAATTTGCTGAATACGAAGCTAGCGAAGGAAAAACATACCTCAAAAACCCGAAGCATAATTTCAGGCTGAACTTTTCATAAACAGAATATCTCAGGTTGGAATTTGTATAAGTTTAATTCTCAAGTCTTTATTCGGCCAAATGACCGTTTAAATAGAGAGTTTGACTAGGGCTTGAAGTGTGAAAAGCAACAACGTCTCCTGATGAGTGAATTGCGGTTATTTCCGAAACAGCCTGTACAGACTAATTGCTATTCCGAAATGTTGTGAGTTATCTCTGTTTAAAATGGTATTGATTTATATTAAATTAAATCAATCCCCTGACCTTTGAGCCAGCACAAACAAAAACTTTGACTAAATCAAAAACAGGTCGCAAAAACCATAAGAAGCTATCACCCTTAAAATCGAATTTTATTTTATAATATAAATTTTGTATTTATTAAAAACAGTTTCTTAAGATTGGTATTAAACGAAAATTCCAGCTTCTTCACTAAATCGGCATTGAGAACAAAAAAGAAATGTTTCAAGCAAAAAAGTTTGCGCCTTAAAACACCATCTATACATGTGAGCAATGGTGTAAATAAATTTGTTATTCAAATCTTTAAGCATTAAACTTTCAAGTCTTGTCTACCTAAACATACAATACCAAATAGCACAAGTTAACATAATGACCAACTTTGTGAGGGTTTGAAATGAAATTATGACACATTGGTCATAAATATGTGGATTTTTGAGGTATTTGCAACCAAGCAAATATCAATGCATATTTAAAAATCAAAGGCGCTATATAAGTATAAGTTCACTAAGAAAAAACTAGAACGAATAATTTGAGTACGAAAGCTCTTGAAAAAAAAAAATAGTCGTTATATAATTTTCAAGAATTTTGCACTTGGAATCGAGGTAAATTCGTTCTAAACGTTCTCAATTTGATTTTTTATAGGCAAGGGGAGTGAGGGCAACTTAACTTTGAGAGAATAGCTCGTGTCTCTCACACCCCCACCCCAAATATTCGTTTATAGTTTTTTATTCTGAGAACTGTTTTGTGAAAATACTGAACTGTTTGTATTTTCCGACCGAAATATACTGTTATGACATTAAATTTTAACCAAAAAAGTCACGGTAAAGGGAGTAAGCTACGAATACGAAAAATGTATCAATGCTTAAGTCTTTGCAAGGACTATGCAATTAGGACATAAAGTGATATCCAAATACATGTATAAATCGAATTAGACTCCACTTTCAGCTAACGGATTTGTGCCAGAGCTGCTGTCATTCAGTTTCACTTGAAAAGAAAAAATGTATAACACTAGTACTTTTTTGTTCAATGGTTATCATGACACTATAATGCGAGTCTAAGAATATGGGATGCAATACTTTAAAAAAGACTGGTTTTTTTTTTGAAAGCTTACAAAAGTCCCCCAAAAACCAAGTGCCAGCTTTGCAGTTTTGTAACTGTACCGGTACCATGTTTCGGTTCTTTTCGGTCTTTTCAGTTCCAAGAATATCGGTTCTCGAATACTGGTATACAAAAACAATAAATATATGGGTTCCGGTTCCGGTTCTGGCTCTGAGTTTTAAGCGGTTCTTGTCTGTATACGGTTCCGGTTCCGGTTTGATAAACCTGTAACAGTTTAAGCCTCTTCACAGTTCCTATACAGATTTAGAGTGGGAGTCCATTTCTAATTCCTAAAATGCAAATATGTATTTTTCTGAAAAAAAACTCTCATAGTTAGAGCATTTTTTTGGTTAGCTTAGAGGGGATGATTTATTTTGAGCATATTGCCATAAGTCGAGAATTGTCTGACCAATTTAAGCCAATTTAAATTTTTTATATGGGCACTTCCACAGAAAAGTTCACCGAGACCAAAAAATGTAAAGTACTCAAAAACACTATTTTTTTTCATTTTTCATGAGGAAATAATCAATGAACTAATATGAGCCGATTTTAAATATATTCATAACCCATTTCAAGATTTTCGAATGCAAAGTCGCACAATTGAGATTGTTCTCATTTCGATACGTTTTGTTGTCATAAAAATGCCATAAGATTGCATTGATTTTTGGTCTCTAAACTATTTCTAAGGATACAAAGAGTTAAAAAATAATGCAGAACTCACCATAAGAAACAATATGATTGCAATTAACTGTATGTTTCTGCTTTATATTATAACCAAAAAAACATAAATATAAAGAGGAAATTTAAGTAACGTAACGTCAGGTAACGTCACGTCAGATACTTATGCAAATATAAAAAAATTGGGCAAGCATTTTTGAATAAGATAACCAGGGAAAATAAACTTATATTATTTCAAATAATACTAAAAAAAAATTGTCTACAAAAAGCTTTGCCCAATTCGCAGAATTTTGCATTTTTCTAAAACAAGTCAAAAGCCACTTCCGTTTTATGTAACGTCACGCCTGCATATATGATTGTTTATATCTTTAACTCCTTATGATCGATTGATGTCATTGTTTTTGCTGATTATAGTGCTACTTTATTGCTACCCAAATATAGAACAATCTTTTTAAAAATCCAAGATTTTCATATTTTTCAAAAAGATTTTTTTGTACGAACGTAACGTCACGTCAGTTTGGAAATGCCCATATACGTATATGGCGCTTTTGATTTTTTAACAATGTACAAAAGTCGTAAAGGACCCATAAATTCAACATTTTATTCAAAAAGTGGCCTCCAAAAATTCCAGAGGGCGAAAATTACTACAATTTCGTTCTTCCGCTATATCTTGGAAATAAGAGCTAATAGAACATAACCGAAAAAGCAGTTTGGTTCAGTGCAATCTATATTAACAAAATCAGATCGAAATAGAACTGCAACAAAAACACTGTTGGGTTGTTGAATCTGAGAGACACTTGAAACACTCCAATAAAGGGCGATAAAAAACAAAAGTTATTAATGGCAGAAAATCTTCTTAAAATTGTTTAGGGACGCAGCAGAGTATATAAGCCCGAACCTCAAAGGAATTAAAAATGTCGACAGCGTCAGAAGGTTGCAAAGCCTAACAGTGGAAAACGTAGAAAAGAAGGTAAATAGGATTGTTATTTATCTGGCGGCCTTCTAATGTATAAAAGAACCTATTGAAGATAGAACCGGGAGGTTCTTGAAACAGTACTGTATATGCAACCAGCTTTTTTTGGTGTACAATGCTTAGGTCGTTTTCAGTTGTGAAAAAACGCAACTTTATGGACCTCGAGCCAGCTAAACTCGCTAATTTGTAACATATTTTACGCAATATTAAACATTTGTAAGATTAATAAAAAACATTCTTCCTATTAAATTCGCGGAATATTTACCAGCAACAAAATTTATCAGGGTAAAAAATTCATTCATTCATTTCTGATATGCCATATCATAATGCCAAGTTTGGGGTACTTCAGTGCAGAATAGGATTAGGCCTTAAATGGGCAGTCGTTCTTTAAGCTCTATACAAAAAAGTTTAAGTTTGGTCGATTCTTGAATTACCTCAAAGCACGGTACATTTTTTCAATGCGATCATTTTTCAATTGCCACTCAGTCTTTGCCTGCCATGACGAAATATGATCGGGCAAAGGTGGTTCATAGTTGATTAAACTTGATTATCAATGAACTAAAACATTAATAAAATTAAGATTGAATTTAAAACTGTCACTTTTCCATTTGAGATAAACTTTAATTTATTATGCAGTATCATTTAGAGCCATTACAGTTATATAATAACCTAAACCATAAACAAGAAACGCAATTTATTCCACAAGCAAGTTAAATGAATAAATAACAATATGCATAAAATACAAATAACAACATCAGCATTTAATTAAAACTTTGAGATTAAAAGTAAACAGCTGCAAAAGAAGAGAAGAATAGAGACTGCAACTTTTAGTAAATGTTAATCAAAATCCATTTTGTTTAAGAGTTTTTATTCCAGCCTCTGTGTATGTGTGTATTTGTGTGTGCGGAAGTTAGGTCAAGTGTAAAAATAAAATACAAAAGCCAAAAAGAGGGTAATAATTTAGAACCCGATTCTGACATTTGCTAATGTAATTCAACTTGGCTATTTGTGGCCCAAATTTATGAAGATGGATACCTAAATAATTAAAACGTACCGAATTCCCGCTGCGAGAACCTGAAACCAAAGAGTAAGTATGTCATAATAAAGTATATTAAAGGAATAATGGAATTTAAGAAGTAGTTACCATTGTTTTCTTGCACTATAAATAAAATGGCTTTAGATTTCCCTTTAGTTTTACTGTCCGCTTGATTTATGTGCTCACCAGCTAGCTGATGCTTCTCCTGCAGAGGACACATCTGTGGCATTGCGCATAATTGAATATGGGTTCTACTACACACTACGTGTGCCCCCTCCCCCCCCACCCAGCCGAGAGTCAGCTTTTGAGGCATTTCATAGCCACAATTTCATATTGTTACAAAATTGCATTGTTAATGGCCGTTGGCTGTCTTTTTCTGTCTTTCCTTTTGCCCGCCGCCAACATCGCATTCCATGCTGCCAAAATGGGTTAATGTGACCCAGACAGAGAAAAGGAGATAAACAGACAGAGCAGATAGTAGGGTAGAGCAGAGCGACCGCCATTTACATACTCATTGGTTAATGTGCAGTCTTTTGTAATGGGGCAACTTTTTGCTGCGACAGCATAAAATATCTGCGGTTCTTTCTATGCCAGCGATGTATCTATTGTATCTATAGTGTGAGTGTGTGTGTGTGTGGGTTATTTTTTTGCTGAAATGTAATAAAAATAATGCTAGTACCCCCCATATATGTAGATAATGGCCCAATGTGCACCCGCATCGTTTTCGTGCCATTCTGATCTATGGTAATTTTCAAGTTAAATGCGCTTAGCGATTATGTTCATAATTTATGAACATTAAACAGTGGCGGATTATGGCAAAAACGGGCACCAGGTGAAAATGGTGCGGATTATAAAACCACTTAAAACTAAATCATGGCAAAATGTGGAATTTTTGCAAAATTTAAGCTCTTGCATTGAGAACACGGTAGTTCCAGATGAAGCAGAAAGTAATTTTTGTTTTTCTAAGTTTTCCCAAAAAGTCAATGGAATAAATGCATGGAAAATGCTTAAAACATTTAGAAATACGAATTTTTGTTTGGGATCCGCTCCTGCTGCTTGCTGAACGGTTCTATTTTGGCTATGATTTATTAAGGCCATTTAAACCAATGACTTGACAATCAGTGGGTAGGCAACCTACTCGACTATGATTAATAATCAAGCATTGAATTATTAGGCATAACAAATTTTGCAAGTCTCTCCAAAAAATTTCTTGTGAAAAAGTTGATATTCCGCAGATTCTTAACAGAGTCTGCTAAGCCTATGTTAATAACACGATAACACAATTTACTCTGTCGATAAACGTTTCAAAGAAACCTAGCGCTGCTCTGGTGCTGTTAAATATGCCCGCGAACTTATAAACAACACCTGGCAGGATTTTAATATATTTTTATTATTAAATGAAATTAATAATAAATAAATTGTAATCATTATGACTTTTGACAATCTGCAGTATTAGCGCAGTGAACGTTGGTAGCTGCCTTTTCAGACATTTTCCTTAAAATTGTGTCCGGCACAATCAATGGCATTAAATGCAGTTCGACGTCACATGATAATGCGCACACCGCCACCAATACCCACACAGCCGGTGTTCTCTGGCGGGTTTCCAAGTCAAAGGAAGGCTAAAGGAGGTTCCCATTCAACCAACACAGCACGCGTACAGAGCAGGCAGTTCGACCGACACTGCATTGTATCAACTCGAAAAGATGCTCGAGAAAACAATCGAAGACAAGGAAGTGGCTTTATGCGCCTTCCTAGACATTGAGGGAGCATTCGATAACACATCCCATAGTGCTGTCAAGAATGCCCTCATCAGAAGTGGAATAAGCCCCACAGTAGGCAGATGGATAGATTCACTTCTACGTTGAAGGGAAGCCTCTGCAGTGGCAGGTGAAGAAACCATCGCAGTAACCACAACTAGAGGATGCCCTCAGGGAGGAGTTCTCTCCCCACTGTTGTGGAGCGTACTTGTGGATGAGCTTCTAGAAAAACTCGCGTCTTTAGGCATAACATGCCAAGGATATGCGGACGACATTGTCATCCTTGTGAGAGAAAAATACGAAGAAACCCTATGTGGCATAGTCCAGAGGGGATTGAAAGTGACGTCCGATTAGTGTAAGGAGGTTGGGCTCAACCTAAACCCTGCGAAAACCATTATAGTACCGTTCACCAGAAAATACAAGCTGAGCAGAATGAGGCCAATACCCCTATCCGGCTGCCTCATTACCCCAGAAAAAGCGATCAAATATCTTGGCGTAGTCTTTGACAACAAGCTAAGATTTGATAAGCACTTGGAGTATACACTCAGTACTCAGGGACTCTGAAAAGCTGGAGAAGGAAATCCCTATAATCCTCCAGCCCAGAGACAATATAGTGGCTGAGTACCACTTTGACAGGAATTTCACTGTTCACAAAAGTAATAAGAGAGATTGGATCTCACTAAAAGAAACATACAAAATGCAACCACACACAATTCAGTGGTACACAGAGACTGGACTTGGGGTAGCAGGACCGGGAACGAAAAGGTCTGAGGCAATGGGAGAATTCGCAAGTATATTTCAAGCCGAAGTATGTGCCATCTCCCGACCTTAATATGGAAAAGAACTACCACAACAGAGAGATAGCTATTCTTTCTGATAGCCAAGCAGCGCTTAATGCGCTTAGCAGCAACAAGTTCACCTCTAAGCTAGTCTTAGAGACAAAGAACAAATTGGACCAATTAGGCAGCAGGACCAACCTGACCCTACGCTGGATACCGGGACATAATAATATCCCCGGAAACGAATTGGCCAACGAATTGGCACGCAAGGGTGCAGCCATCCTACTGCGGCTTAGGCCAACACACAATAAAAAGTCTCCTTAGAAAGGAAGAGAATACGCTTAGAACAGCCTCCTGGGTAAACATCAGGGGGATGGAGACAAGCTAAAGTATTAATAGTGAACCATAATCTCAAAAGGTTCAAAAAGTTAATCCAACAAGGAAAGAATGCCCTAAGGATCTTGACAGGGCTCTAAACGGGCCACTGCAGACTACGGAGCCACATGTACAAGTTGGGAATAACAAACACCCAACTATGTAGATATTGCGAAGAGAAGGATGAATCCTCCGAGCATATACTAGCACACTACGATGCTCTAGCGAGGCGCAGACTCAGTAGATTTGGGAAACCTATTTTACACCCAACCAATATCAGTAACCTAGAATCCACGAAAATAGGGCTGCTAGGAGAGTTGTAAACTCAGTGGGGGGGCACAGGAAGGAAGATTCGAAAATGTCTCATGCATTTGCTCAAAATGTGAAACTGATCAGAAAAACTGGTTAAAAGCGACTCCTCATGAGCGCATTTATGACTATTTCAATCAGACTGAGGACTCGAAAAAGCCTCGAGTGTGATCAGAAATTTTATAAAATGCTTGCTGGGTACAGTCTAAAATTCATGTTCATATCTTAAAAATTTTCTGAGATATGGCTCGGAACCATTTTTGAACCGGTGCAAAACCGGTCCTGAACCAGTAAAATATCCAACTGCATAGTACCAAACTAAAGTCTAAACTTCAAGTTCATAGCTGAAATAACTTCTGAGATATGGTTATTAACCTCCTTTTATAACCGGTTCGTATCCGGTCCTGATCCAGTAAACTATCCATCTCCATATTAAAAACCTGTATCGATAGCTGAGAGCCCGGCGACGCCCGGGTATTTTACAATGTGAGGATACGTTTCTTATGAGTTTGACCTAGTTGCAACTTGATATTAACTTTTGAACTCGTCCTGTTTTAATTGGTCAAAAAATCATTTTATTTTCAACTTTCAGTTCACCACATCCTCGGAGTATCAACTCCTTTCGCTGCAACACATAGTATACAGTGGGACATTCCTCAATCACAGCAATTTCCTTTGCAAATTCAACATCAAGTAGGTCAAATTCTATGGTCAGTTGAAACTGCTGCTTATCATTTACTCCGCTCAAAGTATCCCTCACCCATTTGGTAGCTTCAGAGGAAATTTTACCTCTCCTTTAGCCTCATATACTAGATGCTTTCAAGCTGCCCACCAAATTTCCAGTACATAGCTTTAATAATGTCGGAGATTTATAAACCTACAGATTAGAACTATGGTTCCTTACGCAAACAATTTGATGAAATAATTTCCTAGTTTGTCCAATTTAGCCACATTTTTTTCAAAATTTGTTCAAAATTATTTGCAATGGGTCCTTAGCTTAGATAGCTATAAAAACTGTAGGTCCCACTCCTTAAACAAGAAAGAAAGTCGGTCAAGCCCGACTATAACATACTCTGTAGCCTTACACTCGCATTTGCTCAGGAGTCAAACGGCCAGTTAACACCCCGCGCACAACGCGGTGCGCTCTCTAAGTTTCTCTCTCTCTCTCTTTCTCTCTCGCACTAAGATTGCCTGTGTTGAAAGGTTAGGGTATGCTGCTGTGGTTGTTGATGGGGGGTGTTAACTGGCCGTTTTTGCCCATAACTTGAGTATCGTTCATCCGATCTTTATCATTCCTTCAGCAAATCGATAAATAATTTTGTTTACAAGGTATCTCTAGAAGGAACGAACGATCTATCTCTAAAACTGTAGGAGATATGAAGTTTTTTCCAAATTGCGGGGGCGGGATGGGGCGTGGCAAAAATTGAAAATAAACTTGATCTGCCTGCAAGTATAAGAAATATATGTCCCATACATGTCAAACCTCTATCTCTTACCATCTCTGAGATCTCTTCGTTCATACGGACGGACAGACAGACAGACGGACATGGCTATATCGACTCGGCTGTTAATGCTGATCAAGAATATATATACTTTATAGGGTCGGAAACGATTCCTTCTCCCTGTTACATACTTTTGCACAAACTTAATATACTCTATGTACCTTCGATACAGAGTATAAAAAGCTTCTGTATAATGCAATGTAGAGACAGAAGCTCGGTTGAGCTCTTTTGTGTTGTAGAAAACATACTTGTACCAAACCACACTTCCAAATATCCAATATGTTGCGTCTAATTAAACCCCCCAAGAAGAACTAATTGGGCGCCTATTCAACCCTTTCAGCCGTCACTGGCCAACGTTGGCCATAACACAACAGCTAAAGGCAGCATCCACAGAGTAGGAAGCTCTTATGCCGCTAAGTGGTATTATAATTACAATTTGCACAGAGGAGCAGTAAATACCGCTTCTACCCCGCCATTCCAACCAAAACCAAGTTTCTACTAACCATAAAGTTTCGCATTTGGTAATGCTCATTAAGTTGAAGGTGGTGGTTGTTGTTGTTGTTGTTGCGATTCTGGGGGGCAAAAGTGGTAAAGGCCACTTAAGTCGCATCATTTAAAGTTATGCGAGCAACTCGTACTTCCCCAACGCTAATCGGGCGCCAAGATTTTCAGTATTTGAAGAGGTTTTGCGATGTCTAATCAAAGATTTTCTCCAATGGCCAATTATCAAATACGAGAGAGCAAATAATCCGCTTGACTTTAAATTAATTGCCCGACTCTTGTGTCAATAATTGACTGCTGCAGGTAAACCGTTTTAAAATTTAACAATTTGTTATAAGATAAATCCCCTTTTTGGCGTAGCCATGTTGATATTGTCTGAGATTGGGATTTTAGAATTAATTGTGCGCATAAATTTCAGGAGAGCCGCTTGCCATTGCCATTTGGTTAATGGAGCCGGCAACCTCTGGGCTTTGTTTTTGTTTTTCCCCTCGGTCTGTGTGTGTGTGTGTGCGTGGGTAATAAATTTACTTTAGTCTTGAAATGAGTTTGCATAATTCACGCAACGAAAATTGAAATATCTTTGCCTCTGTCTGGATTTCAAATTGTTTAAACAGGCGTTTTCTAATGTGATATTCAAAAGCTGTGGTTAATATCCTTAACTGCCAACTATTTCATTGTCTGGCATAATGGAAACGAGCTAAAAGTAGACAAGAATATAAATCAATAAAATCGGAATTTAATATAGCCACAGTACGTGCCATTTAGCGCGCAAATGTTATGCAGGAATTTTGTGTGTTCATTGATAAAGTTGGTATGCCTCAATTGTTCTTGTTGGGTGCAAAATAATTTACATATTGAGAGAATTAAAAACTGTTAACCTTGGCGCAACGAAGTTAAGATCCTCTTATAGAAATGCAGTCAAATTTTACAAAAATGAAGGTCTATTGAATCAAAGTTCAAAATCGAATCAAAAAAATTCAACTCAATGCCAAATTGTTCCAATTGAAATAAATATATCAAAAGCCAACACTGCGGATGTGTGATACAACAAATTTTTTGAGTCTTTATGTGCCAGCTAAAAATTATTTGTTGAGTGTGTATTATACATAGCAGCAGCTTTCTTTAAAGAGTACTAAGATACTTCCAATTAGTGATAGGTAAGGTATGCAATTTTCTTACCTAGGGAAGGTACAAGGTAAATGTCAAATAATATGCCAAGGTAATCCGCAATTTCCAGTTCTTAACCATTTTAAACAGAATCACCTTGACAGAATGAGAAACGGAGATTTATTTCATGTGCGATTTAAGGATGACTCGAAAATGAGTTATGTCTTTGCTTAAAATGTGATTCATTAAAAAATGACTCGAAAATGAGTCGAAACTGATCGGAACGATAAGGCCAAACTAACTTCGTCTGTGCCGAAGTATTTATACCCTTGCAAATGATGTTTTCGAAATGTCAGGAGTTTAGGAACGCTTACATAAAAATCTAAAAATTTTCAGATTTCAACCAAATTTTGCGAATCTATTTGAAAGCATATAAAATTAGTAATCACCGACCTTAAGAGCGATTTACTTGAAAACAAAAAAGTTTTTTTCACTAACACCCATTTTCCTACCATTCGGTCCTATGGCAGCTATAAGATATAGTCATCGGATTTTGACCAAAATTTGCAAATCTGTTTAAAAGCATATAATATTATTAATAAACGAGTTTAAGAACGCTAACATTGAAAACAAAAAAGTTTTTCTCACTAAGACCCATTTTCCGACCGATGGTTCCTATGGCAGCTATAAGATATAGTCATCGGATTTTGACCAAAATTTGCAAATCTGTTTAAAAGCATATAATATTATTAATAAACGAGTTTAAGAACGCTAACATTGAAAACAAAAAAGTTTTTCTCACTAAGACCCATTTTTCGACCGATGGTTCCAATGGCAGCTATAAGATATAGTCATCCGATCCGGTCGGTTCCGACATATTAGCAGCATGCAGTAAAAAAAAGACTCTGTGCTAAATTTCAGCTCGATAGCTGTAAAACTGAGAGACTAGTTTGCGTAGAAACAGACAGACAGACGTACGGACAAAGCTCAATGGACTCAGCTCGTCGTCCTGATCAGGAATATATATAGTTTATGGGGTCGGAACTGAATATTTCTATGCGTTGCAAGCTTCTGGACAAACTTATAATACCCTTTGCAAGGGTATAAAAACGGAGTAAACAGGACTCTTTGTGAAGAGTCCCGGCTAAGGTACCATTTTCTCTCGACAAAAGTATCACTTATAATCAGAAAACGAACATATTTATGACTACTTTAATCAGACTGAGGACTCGAAAAAGACTGGAATGAAGAGAAATTTAGGTGCCGTAAGGTGCAGTGCGACTGTTCAACGCCAAAACACCACCGTTTATCTAAATACCACCAAATGTGAAACGGCCACACTGCGCTGATTTGCTTGCAGGGCGTAGCCAGCTTCCCGAAAAAGTAGGGTCAGCATTGCCTGAGGGGTTTGACATGTATGGGACATATATTTCTTATACTTGCAGGCAGATCACGATTATTTTCAATTTTTGCCACTCCCCCTCCCGCCCCCGTAATTTGGAAAAAACGTCATATCTCCCACAGTTTTAATGATAGATTGTTCGTTCCTTCTGGAGATATCTAGTAATCAAAATTCTTTATCGAGTTGCTGAAGGAATGATAAAGATCGGATGAACAATACACAAGTTATGAGCAAAAAAAAGATATACAACCCTTACACCCCCACCCAGCCAGCCAACCACCGCTGTATTCAGACCACCCACACTCTTTGGGAGAGAGAGAGAGAACCTTAGAGATGAGCGTATAATATGTATGTATTACAAATATTATAGTCGGGGGCAAATGAACTGGTTATAGTCGGGCTTGACCGACTTTCTCACTTGTTTTTTTTAACATTCAGGGATATTTGAAGGATATGCAGATGTCATCTGCCATGCAAAATCTTACCGTTGGATTCAAATTACGCCAATCGATGATATTTGTCGAACTTTTGCTGCTGACATTCCGACGGGTGGGTGTCGGAAAAATTAAAAACAATTTTTTCTGCTTCTGAACGTCGGAATTGAATCAGCTGTGTCTGCCTGTCAAGTAAGCGCCTGTGCCTGTCAAGTTAGCGCCGCCATGAGCTTTCCGACGCTCAGGAACGGAAATTTTAGTTTGTCTGAGTTCGACCGAGCGTAACAGTGCGTTTCTAATACAGCTGCGTCCACGTTCGCATCCACTTATCGAGAAAGTCAGTTGTCAGCCGAGGGGTGCGGCAATAAGTTGCGTCCACTTTGAACGCCGGTTTTGCCAACTTGTTTTTTAATTTTTATACGATGAATATCGATAAGAACCGAAATTGATACGACATTTTGATAACAAAACCAGCTGGCACAACAATTGGCGGAATGTTAATTTGTTTAAATATTGTTGATTTATTTAAATAAAGTTTTCAAATGATGTCCAAAAGTACAGGTACAGATGCAATTATTTGCAAATGGTTTACTACTTGATAACGCCATTCATACTTGTTTCAGAAAGAAGCATGTAAAGTGTGGGCCATCCGACAGAACGCCTGCCACCTGGGAATAAAATTAGACCCTCTGAATTTGGATAATCCAAATAGCCTCCCAATCGATCACTATTCTGCAAATGAACCAAGCATAAGAAGAGCGACGGACAATCGGTCCAGTGGGGTCGAAAACAGAAAGGTCCCAAGCAGGCAGCTCCCCTAAAATCTGAAATGTTTGTGATCCACCGGAAAGAATTCCTTGAAAATCGTGTGTCTTTCAAAAGGAACCGGCTAGAAATAATAAAGAAATCAGAACTGGAATACTAATGTAACTGTTTCTAGCTTACAATTGCCAAATCTTACGTGGGTGGGACTCCTCGTACGCAACGTTCGGCACATTACACTCGTTCATCACTTGCAAAACCTTTTATACCCTGCTAGAGGGTATATTAAAATTGTCCAGATGTTTGTAACGCATAGAAGGAAGCATCATCGACTACACAAAGCATATATATTCTTGATCAGCATGACGAGCTGAGTTGATATAGCCATGTCCGTCTGTCCGTCCGTCTGTCCGTCTGTTTCTATGCTATCTCCTCCGTCAGTTTTAAAGCTATCTTAACCAAACTTTGCACGAAGCCTTTTGGTAGAAATACGCTGCACATTAGTCGGAATCGGCCGGATTGGATGACTATATCATATAGCTGCCATAGGAACCATCGGTCGAAAAAGTAGTTTTAGTGAGAAAAACTTTTTTGTCTTCTACGCAAACATCCCCAATCCTCGTATTTCTAAGTTTTCTATGCTTTTACATAATTCCACCAAGTTTTATGAAAATCGGACAACTATATAGTATAGCTGCCATACAAAAGATATGTCTGAAAAAAAGTCTAAGTAGTAAAAACTTTTTTGTTTTCAATGCTATCGCTCCCAAACTTGTCACTAATCAATATTATATGCTACTACACAATTCTACCAAGTTTGATCCAAATCGGATGACTATAGCATATAGCTGCCATAGGAACTATCGGTCGAAGAAGTAGTTCTAGTAAGAAAAACTTTTTTATTTTCAATGGTAGCGTCTTTATACCTTCCAGTTGTGACTATTATCAGTTTCCACACAATTTTGGGGAGTTCGGTCAAAATCGGATGAATATATCGTATAGCTGCCATATAACAAACTGGGAAGCAAATGCTCTAAGTAGTGGCGCCATCAAGCTACAAGGGTATATAAACTTCGGTCGAGCCGAAGTTAGCTTTCCTCTATCTTTTTTAACTGCATAAGCTGCAACTGTTGCTTTTTAATAGCAAATTAAAGGCACTTTAATTCATTTTAATTGATGCGCAAAGGCAAACAAACAGACCAGATCAGCTGTTCTAGAGGCGGAAGTGGACGCTGATTTATCGAAAAATCGTGCAATCGATGACAGAACGCCCGTATGTGGAATCGGCACCCTTTCTTTTATATGGACTTGACGCCCATCGGAATCGATTTAGTTTGTCTGAGTACTTAGCTTTAGTATGTTTCTTTTTGACCTGAGCTTCTTGATCTGCATGACGAGCTGAGTCTATTGAGCTTTGTCCGTCCGAAGTCGGTGAACCAATTAGCAGCGCTTAAAAGGAGGTTAAAAAAAGGTTCAGAATCATAACCCCGAAATTATTTAAGTAATGGCCTCGATTCTTGCTTCAGGCCATCGATCACCAACGCCGTGAATTGTGTCAGTGAGACAGTTCAGAGATTCCTCGATGGTACATACCACGACATTCGCTCCCCTGTACCACTTTATGCAATCAAACATAGCTAGAAAATATGTTTTGTGAGTTTCATGGCATCGTAAATGGCCCGCACTCCAGGACTAGCCACTTCTCGATTGAAATCATCCCTCCGACGTCAGTTCGGTCGATAATGGCCTGAAGATCCGGCTTTTAGCTTAAGCGAGCAAGCATATCTTCTGGTCCAATCCGTTTGTTCTCCGAAGTCTTCGACGGGACTTCAAATCGCTATCGCTTCTAGTTACCATGCTTTCCTACATCATCACTCTACTTTTGGGGAGGAAGTTGTCGACGTAGAATCCATCGCTGTCGTGGTAGCCTGTGCATTCATTTCGGCCGTAGTACCCTGCGCAGTGCCTTTCCCTAGCTATCAGTGATTTCGAGTTGTGGTCTTTAAGTGTCTTAAGATACTTAAGTGATGTTTTGTGCCCGGAGTGCTGTTTTCGCCGGATATCGACATCTGCAGCCTTTTCCTTCAACGGAACAGTGGCCGATGTAGGATCTTTCTTCTTCAGTAGCTCATTGTTGTCTGCCATGCAATCACAAGCTATTCTGCTGTCATTGACGGGCCGGTGAATCTGAATTCCCCATTTTCGACCTACGGTTTCACATTACCCCAACTTGAAGATGAAGTGAACCTTCACTGATTGTTACTGTGTTATATATAAATAGCGACTCCTCCATCCACACCTCCAAAAATTCTGAAAATTACACAAACTGTATCAGTTAGATATGTAGAAAACGAAAGTGTAATCTTTCTCAGATTAGTGCGCTATGCATTTGAAATGGTAAACAGCACAGCACTGCTTCGAAATTTCAAATATGATATTGCTATGCTTTTGAAATTCCCACAGCAAAGCTATAGCACAGCTTCGGGTTTTGAATTTAGCGCTTTAGCTTTCCATGTGAACTACGATTTCGTCAAAGCACCGCACATCCAAAGGCATAAATTTCAGTGCTATTGCTTTTATGCTGACAGTTTTTCAAACCCTGATTTATATACTAGTATTGAAGTATTGAACTGAAAGACTTGCTATTATCGTCAAGATAAGTTAAGACTTTCATTTCACTATTCGAGTTTTCATAACAACTGTCAGTTTCATTCAATCTTCCATTACTGGTATCGTAAAGTTCTTGAAAATCCTTTGTATTTCAACTTCAAAAAGCCAATCTTTAAAACACTTTGTCTTACAAAATCGTTTTAAAACTCCTTTTTTAAAAGCATTTTTAAGTGAATGACAATATTTCAAGGGGTTCGTCCTGCAAACGATCAATAAAAATGTAAAATTGGCTCAAACAGCACCTCCAAAGGAGGGCCAGAAGCCAAGCTTCTCTCAATCTCTTGGCGAGTGGGCTTATAATTTTTCGCACAAGAGGTAGCTACTTCCAAACTCTTGTTCCATCTATCAAAAAACTAGCCTACCTTCTTGAAGGGTATAAAATGCCACTTTGGGTGTCATGGCAGATACTCGGCTGTAATGGTCGTTGCCTGACTACGGATTGGGCTGCCTATCAACTAGTGGAATGTTCTCTCCCTTTTTTTTTCCTGTTCCATTCCCGTTGGCAAACTGAAAGCTCTATGTGGTTTTTTTTTTTTTGGTTGCACACATCACTGAAGCATATGGCTGGCCCAAGTAGCCATTTTATGAATACAGCAATGGCATCCGTAGATTAAACTGTTTAAGGACAAACGAATACGAGTGGACATATAATGGCTGAGGCAGATTACGCCGTCGACACTATAAAATTAATTTTAAAACATTTCGGGTTTAATCATTCGTGCAGATAAAAGGCGACAGTTGTCCCCGAGGATAATTGCGTGTGCGTGTGGAACGCCAGAACCTTGTCCCTTTGGGGAGCTGGAGAGCTGGGGAGCTGGCATTCAAGGCATAATTTGTGCACAAAATATTTTTGCTGTTTTACGCAGAAAATCTACCTTCATTGCTGTCGCCCACAAGCAGCAGACCCAACCATCCGCCACTTGTGGAAGTTGAACGAAAAACGTGCTGAGCTTTGTAAACTTGCCCCAGCCCCAAGGGCTGGTTGGTATGGGCTATCAGTTTTACGAGTCCTTAGAGGGACGCACTTGTTAAAAAACTGGGAGAAGGGGACAACAAAACATGCCAGAGATTTGCGTTTCTGGCAACTGCCTTTTGATATTCAATCATGTCGAGAGCATCACATACAAAACATGACATTCAACTGGCCTTCAATTTATTTGCCATAATGGTCGACCATTTTCAATTCCGGGATTTCCAAGGCACAAACGGAGTCGGCACTTCACAATGCCTTTATTAATGAATTGAAAAAAACGAAAAGACAACAAAACAAAAGCATTTCAATTTTTGAAATGTGGCTGCAGGTGAGTCGAATGCTTTTACCAAACTAAAGTTTTGGTATGAAAAAAAAGTGGTTTAAATGTCAGTTGATTGTTGAAAAGCATGTTCCTACATGTTTGTGAAAAAAGATGATTAAAATGGCAAAAAAGATAAGTTAAGACGGTCTTAAATTATTAAAGAGTTGTAGCTTACCAGTGCCTGATCTAACAACAACCAAAGGAAGAGATGGACAAATTCGGTTATTGCTGGTAATTTGTATCGATGCTTTACAAAGCAAGTAGGAGAGTCGACCAAGTACTAGTGTTCAGTGTGTATCGGTTTACAAGAGTAATTGTTCTACGGATCTCCAGGCTGATGTTGTTGTCGCCGGTAATCATCGTCCCGAATCAGACAAAATCCTCTACAACCTCAAAGTTGTACTCCCCCATAGTAACAAACTGTGCAAGACGCTTAGACTTCTTGTCCGTGGATACTAGGTACTTCGTCTTGTGCTCGTTTACCGCTAAGCCCATCAGTTTTGACTGCTTTTCAATCTCTGAAAACGCCCTGCTTACCGCGCGTTCGTTTATGCCGATAATATCAATGTCATCGGCATATGCGAGTAGAATTAGATCTTTATAAAGAGCACTGTCGCAGTATATAATCCATCAGTAGATTAAAGAAGTCACACGATAGGGTATCACCCTGCCTAAAGCTTCTCTTGGTATCAAATGGTTCAAAGAGGTTCTTTCCTATTTTGACTTCTCAACGCCATCATGCAAAGTCGAACGTACTTTGCTGGTATACCCAAGGTAAACAGGGCGTCAAAGAACCTTGACCTTATCGGTGTGTCAAAGGCTGATTTATAATTAACAAAAAGATGGTTGGTTTTGATATTTCTCTCATAGGTCTTCTCCAGGGTTTGTCGTAATGTGAATATCTGGTCTGTGCTGGATTTACCAGGTCTGAAACCACACTGATAAGGTTCAATCAGTGTGCTAATAAGCGGCTTTAAACGTTCACAAATAATGCACGACAGAATCTTATATGCGATGGGAAGGAGACTGATCCCACGGTAGTTGGCGTAAACTGCAGGGTCTCCTTTTTAAAAAAGTGGGCAAATTACACTTAGACTCCAATCTTCGGGCATGCTCTCGTCGGACCATATTCTGCTGAGGAGTTGGTGCATGCACCTTACCAACTCCTCGTCTTCAGCTGTAAACAGTTCAGCTGCCAGGTCAACTGCTCTTGCTGATTTATTGTTCTTCAGCCTTTTTATGGCTAAACAGACTTCGTGACGGTCCGGTGGGTCTATCTCTATGTTGTCGATTGGTGGCGTCGCTACTTCTCCAGAGCACATTGGTTTTTTTTTTTGCCTTTTTTTGGCATAAACTCTAGTTGTTAAGATATTGACCCCAAATTTGGTTTGTACGCATATTTAGGATCCCAAAGACCACTTGCAAGAATTCACCCAATTTAGACCAATATTTTATATAGCTGCCATATAACCGATCTGGCAGATTTGCTCCCACCTTGTTGTTTCTTATGCTACTGAACTGAAATTTGGTTTGTACTCGTATTTTCAGCTTCTAATACGACTTACAAAATCGGGTTCGACTTGGACCATTACTTCATATAGCTCCCATATAGCCGATCTGGCCGATTTGAAATAATTTTGTTGGTTTTTACGCTATTGAACTGAATTTTAGCTTGAACATGTATTTTAAGCTCCTTAAGTGACTTATTGAATTTTGTTCAATTCGGCACACTATTTCATATAGCTGCCATATAGCCGATCTGGCCGATTTACACTAACTTAGTTGGTTTTAAAGATATTGAACTGAAATTCGGTATGAACACGTATTTTATGCTATTTTAGCGACTTATCGAAAATGGTTCGAATCGGCATACTATTTCATATAGCTGCCATATAACTAATCTGTCCGATTTCCTCCAACTTTGTAATATTTTACGCTATTGAGCTGAAATTCGGCTTCTACTTTTATTTTTAGCTCTAAATACGACTTACAAAGCTTTTTTGTGTTTGACGCTACCAAGCAAAAAATTTTTTTTTATCTCTTTCTCATGTAACCTATTCAACTTAAGCACGAATTCAGCTGCAATAGAGCCGATTTTCTCGAAAAGTCGCACGTTGTAGCAAGAAGTGTTAATTACTCATAAATCTGCACACTTTCGTTAACAACTTTGCATTTAAAACCCTGGGCAGCATTGTGCCATGCTTAACTATTATTCCACAAAACACAGCTACACTGGTTAGGGTCAACCTAAAATTACACATTAACAACACGCGGCACAATTGGGCGACCGAAAACAAAAATGACAAACGCGTTATCAACTTATAATCTTATATATCTGTACTAAAAATTAGAATTTTTACAATTTTATTTTGCTTCTAACATTTTAAGCAGACGCACTAAAAGTTGGAAAATATTTGCTGCCCATTTCACAAAAAACACGTGGCACGGAAACAGCTGACTTCAACAGCCCGTTAACAAAACAGTGTTGCCACAAAGTTTGAATATTTTTTTTTGTTTTTTATCTAATAGGAGTATGTAAATATTAAAAACCTGTTAATATTTGAAATCTGAAAAAAAAAATTGTATGCCAAAAAAGGTAAAAAAAAAAACCACTGTGCAGAGGCGGTATCGTGTTCGCCTCCCAGCAGGTTGACGAAATAGCTTCTCCTTTTGTCTAGCGCCACTTGCGGATCTGTGAATTTGCATTGTGTGACTCCGGGTTTGAAACCTTCACTTAGTCGTCTAATCTTTTGATAGCATTTTCGAGTGTCACTCATGGCGAATAGCATCTCGACTTCCTCACGCATGCGCCTTTCACGCTCATTCTTTTTATACTCTGTACCGAAGCTACATAATATACCTATAAAGTATATATATTCTTGATCAGCATCAACATCCGAGTTGATATAGCCATCTCCGTCTGTCCGTCTGTCTGTCTGACTGTCTGTCCGTCCGTATGAACGAAGAGATCTCAGAGATGGTAAGAGATAGAGGTTTGACAAGTATGGGACATATATTTCTTATGCTTGCAGGCAGATCAAGTTTATTTTCAATTTTTGCCACGCCCCCTCGCGCCCCCGATATTTGGAAAAAACGTCATATCTCCTACAGTTTTGATGATAGATGGTTCGTGTTTTCTAGAGATCTCTAGTACTCAAAATAATTTATCGATTTGCTGAAGAAATGATAAAGATCGGATGAACGATACTCAAGTTATGAGCAAAAAACGGTCAGTTAACACCCCCCAGCCACCCCACCCATAACCTAAGCATTGCGTTCAGCAGAAGCAATCTTAGTGAGAGAGAGAGAGAGACTTAGAGAGCGCACTGCGTTGTGCGTTGTGTGTTAACTGGCCGTTTGACTCGTGACCAAATGCGAGCTGCGACATTAAGGGTGCAGAGTATGTTATAGTCGGGCTTGACCGACTTTCTTTCTTTCTTGTTATACTCTGTACCGAAGGTACATAGAGTATATTAAGTTTGTGCAAAAGTATGTAACAGGGAGAAGGAATCGTTTCCGACCCTATAAAGTATATATATTCTTGATCAGCATCAACAGCCGAGTCGATATAGCCATGTCCGTCTGTCCGTCCGTCCGTCCGTCCGTCCGTCCGTCCGTATGAACGAAGAGATCTCAGAGATGGTAAGAGATAGAGGTTTGACATGTATGGGACATATATTTCTTATACTTGCAGGCAGATCAAGTTTATTTTCAATTTTTGCCACGCCCCCTCCCGCCCCCGCAATTTGGAAAAAACTTCATATCTCCTACAGTTTTAGAGATAGATCGTTTGTTCCTTCTAGAGATACCTTGTAAACAAAATTATTTATCGATTTGCTGAAGGAATAATAAAGATCGGATGAACGATACTCAAGTTATGGGCAAAAAACGGCCAGTTAACACCTACCACCCCCCCCACCAACAACCACAGCAACATACCCTAACCGTTCAACACAGGCAATCTTAGTGCGAGAGAGAAAGAGAGAGAGAGAGAAACTTAGAGAGCGCACCGCGTTGTGCGCGGGGTGTTAACTGGCCGTTTGACTCCTGAGCAAATGCGAGTGTAAGGGTACAGAGTATGTTATAGTCGGGCTTGACCGACTTTCTTTCTTGTTTTTTTTAGAATTTTTTAAAGGTAAAAGTCAATTGCAAAAGAACTTGAGAGAGAGGACAGCCAAACATTTGCTTAAAGACCGAAAGGCACTTGTAACAAATCTGTACAGAAAACCTTGCATTTTGTATACTGAAAAATCTTGACCTTTTATTGAAACGGGTCGGCGGAAACCATTAAAGAAAAATAAAAATAAATTGCATTCCTAATAAAATACTGGGGGTTATTGCTGGCTCGAGATCAATGTTTTTAACGTGCTTCATTCTCTGTGTCTGTTTTGAAATTTAGTCTTATATGTGTGGGTGTGTTTATTATGTGGAGCATCTCCAAGGTAAACCGTATATTGTAATGTTGTTCTTGTTGTAAGATGCTTACTGCAACTAGATCCGGAGAGTGTCTACTTTCAGCACAGTGGGCTGCAAGTGCTGTTTTCAGGTTTATTGTCTCGTTCCTTCTTTTTATGTCAGACTTGTGACCCGCTATTCTAGTTTTAAGTTTTGATTTGGTCGTACCGACGTATACTTTAGCGCGCAAGATATTTTGTAAATATCATTATTTTTGTCCAGTAATCCTATTTTGCTCTTCGTGTTGTTAAAGAAAATTTTTGTTGTGTATATGGGTGTGTGTGCTATTATGACGTTGTCTTTGTTGTAGCAATCGGATTTGGCAAGTCTCTCGGACAATTTGGGTATGTATACTAATGATTTATATATTTTAGGGGACTTTTCTTTCTCGATGGTCTTGGTCAAAGTGTAGGTTTTGATTAGAGCATATATTGTATAATCTGGAAAGTCATTATACTTAAAAATTTTCTTTTTGTTGTCATAAAATATTGGGTCGCTTGTGTTTAAGACTCGTCTTATAAAATTCTTGGCAGTGTTCGCTTGTGATCATGTGTTTTGGATGACTAGAATAATAATTAATCATCTTCCCGGATGCCATCGGTTTCTGGTACCAATCCAGTTTTACGGGAACAACTGAATCTAGGAATGGTAACTGGCTGTCCTTTTCCAACTCTAGCGTAAACTTTATATCCTTATATGAGTTTAATATTTCTAAGGCGTTCTCGATTTGGTCCTCCTTTACTATGGCAAGCAAGTCATCAACATACTTGCTAAGTAATCTAGCTACAGCACTAACCACAACAACATTCCTTGTTAAATTATAGAACTAGGCTTTAGTAACTACATATAACGAACTTGCGTTATATATATAGAAGACCCGATACAAAAACCAAATCATACATCAAACATATTTATTTCTTCACCTCAAGTGTAGGTTTTTATTAATTGTTCTGCTCAGTAACAGCTCAGAGTTCGTAACCCTTGCTAATCTTAACATCAAAACTTCGACACGCCCTCTCAATGTCATACAAATAGGAAATGACTGAGCTATGGCTCTTCAGTCGTACTCCATTATTTTCAGTGCCGGTGAGTCGTTCCGTTGCCTTATGGAACTCATCACCCAATTTCTTGCCCTTGGCAATGGTGAACTCACCCTCATCGAAGAGACGGCGTCGCCGCTTAAAACTTAAATTACTCTTTGATCTCATATTTTGCAGCATTATAGTCCTGCGAGCATCAATACTAGGATAGTCGTTCACGCTCTCGTCCCCGTCCAATTCCTGATCAGAATGGTGGCCGCTTGTGTCGCCGGACGATAACAAACTTTCCATCATCTTTGGAACATCTCTCTTCAGTCTCTCCGCCTCTAAGCGCAGGCGTATCAAATTTGCATCCAAAACCGAGTTAGGCCTGGGGAACGGAGTGTACGCACTTTTCGTTCTGATTAAGCCATAAGTACGCTTGTTGGTGGGCAGATGGGAAGTATCGCTCACGTTCGATTGATTAAAGCCCGCGTGAACTGGAAAACCGCCAATATTTTTTGATTTTGATCTTGATTTCTTTGAACGAATCGAAGATTTCCTGGTCGAATTAGTGAAGCTCGAGTGGTAGTGAATACTCATGGATAAGCTGAAGCTGAAACTAAAGAAGGGTTATAAGGGTAACATTGACTACAAATGGAGAATGAAAGCTTACCAATATTTATAATTCAGTTTTTTTTTTTTTTTAAATGGGTAAGCAGGTGTACCTATTATATGTGTGTCTGTCTGTCTGTTGATAGGTGTGTGAATCGAGTATCAAGTATTAACTTTAAAGATGACATTTTATGCAAGGCAAATGTCTACAAAATATATATACAATATAAAATAATAGAATAATTCGGTTTTATGTTTAAGTCTCTGACTGTCTGTGAGTACACACCAGAACCAACTCCTTAACTGTCCTTCTTATTTACCTTATGCCAAGTAAAGTTTAGTTGTTGATGGGCAAAAGCTTTTAACAGATTGACTTGAGAACTAACTTGGCCAATTTGCAAAATCAAAAACAAAACCAAACAAAGTGACCAAAAAGGCCATACAAAATAAAGAAACAATAACAATAACAATTACACTGATAGCGTGGAAAGTGGAAAGTGAGTGACGCGACCTGGAACGAGTTTCAGTTTTTCTGGGCCAGGCACAGGCCATAAAACAATCGAGAGCTCAATTGTGCGCGCCCGGTCGCATTTATTGTCCAGCTTCAGTTTCAGAACTCACCCAAAAGGATGCGCCTGCAGCCCAGGATATGCACATTCGGAACGATTTCATTTCGAGTCGTAACTTTGTTAGCTCCGCTTGGCCAGAGCGAATGAAAGGAAGGGGCAGAGGAATTCCCACATTTATCTCACAAAATGTTTTGCCTTTCTATTATTGTTTTGCACCCGGGAGTCGGGTGGTGCGTAAAAATTCTATTTGATTATACGGCGTTTATGTTGTGCATTTTGTTTTCGAACTTGCTCCCCGCCGGCTATGGCTACCCCTTTTTACCCGTGCCCCCGGGCCCTGCCTTTGTTTGTTTTGCCAGGACGTTGCAAAAATATTTAATCCTGGTATTTATTTCCTGCACCAGGATATGAAAGCGAATGCATTGACTTTGATGGGCGCCACCACCCCATGGCCTGGCCAGCCGAGCAAATATCTTAAATGGACTGCACCCATCAAGTGGGTTGGTTGCATTTAATTATTTTTTGTGGGCTAAGATGCACACACGCTCGAGTTGTAATGGCTGCAATAAATTGCATACTGAAACATTAAACATGGGTCAAGGAGGAGAAGAGTTAAGCACACGTCTATTTGAACTGCAATCAGAAGGATATATGGCGCAGGACTGTGGCCCCGTTTTTCCATGGGCCAATTATATTGAATTAATCCACAGAAATAAAAAAAGTAATCGCTCGAGTGATTAATTAAGCTTTTCGAGTGGCTAAAGACCAGAGACGGGCCCAAAACATACTGCAATGCTCTGCCACATTGTACACTGCACTTGTCCGTTGTTGCTGCAACTTTCTCATATTTCATAGTTTCAAGTTCTCCAACGCATTCTCATTAGTACCACAGAATAAGACAATTCCAAGAAAATTGTGACGGCTTTTGAGAAGTCTATCAGGCCAGTGCTGGTTTCACTTTCGACAAAATTTGTGTCGAAGTGCTTCATGCGCAAACAATTTGTGTGGGATTTGTCTTCAATTTAGAACACCCACACAATGCTTTGTTTCTCAGAAAATCTGGTTTGAAATGTTGCTATTTATAATTTTACTTAAGTATCCAGCATAAAATTATTCAATTATTTGTCAAAATCTTTGTGAAAAATTGCTTTAAAAATTAGCATAAATTAAACTGTAATAAATTGCAAGACATCAGAGTGATGCAGGGCTTTAGCGAAACTATGCTTTTAAAATGTGTAGCAAACCAAGATTATCGTCTTGAAACGAGACGAAACAAAGTCAGAATTCGACAGAGACATAATAATCATAGTCCAAATTGAGTTTGTTTTAGTTATTAACATTTTCATCTTTCTGAAAATTTATATAAATGTAAATTGTTAAGGCGCCGCTAACTCAGTACCTTCTGGGGACTGAACACACACATGGCATAGCCGGCATTTTTTGGGCGCAACCAGTCGCAGTATAAGAGCCGAGATTTTTGCAAGCTGAGTTCTTATACTACAACCGGTTGCGCCTTAGCATTGACGTTCGATGCTAAAGCCAGCTAAGCTGCCGCGCCAATAGCTTCAACTATGTGTCTTAGAACTAAGAGGTCGTGATTCGAGTCCCAGGAGGGGTGTATTGCAACCGAAAATTGTTTTGGTTTTTTTTTAACAAAATAAATCTATAAATAATAGGGGATTTGTGCACATATAGAACTGTAAAACAAGACCCGACATCAAGACTTCAAACAAGAAACAACAGTTTAGTGGACCAACTATTTCAGCTGAAGCTGATTTCACAGACCGAAAAAAGTCAACTAACGACTAGCACGGCGCTACCACCAAGGATTTATCGATAGGTTCACCAGCTCACGAACTCTGTAGATACTTAGCAAAGATACTCAACATCACAACGATAGAATCATCATTTAATCCAAATGTTTGGTTACGCCGGCTCAAGGTCATCCGTCCCATCCAAATGAATGAAAAACGATGTGGTTTAAATATGTTTCCCAATATATTTCGGGCCCTCATCGGGGTCCGTCTTCAGGGGGCTAACAAACAACATTGATACAATTAACAAGCTTTTTTCCTCGAATTTTTAACAACAGTAAAACCTATACATACATTGATACGGGACAAGAAACAAGTGCTCGCCACGGAGTTTGATGTAAAACTAATTAAACCTAATGTTTGTTTTGGTCAAGTAAGTGTCTGTATATGTGCGTTCCGTTTTAAAGTTTAGTCTAATGTTTGTTGGTATGTTGATTATGTGTAGCATCTCCAGAGTGAATCGCTTGTTGTAGTTGCGCTCTTGCTGTAGAATGCTCGTGGCATCAATATCGGGAGAGTGACCACTCTCAGCACAGTGGGCCGCAAGTGCTGTTTTTTGTGTGTTGATCTCGTTTCGTTTCTTTATATCTGACTTGTGTCCAGAAAGTCTTGTCTTAAGTTTTGATTTTGTCGTCCCAACATATATTTTATTACATATATTAGTCCCGTCTCCAGCGCATGGTATTTGGTATATTAGATTATTTTTGTCCAACTTTGCAACCTTACTCTTCATATTATTGAACAGTGCAGCCATGGTGAATGTTGGTATGTGAGCTATAGTGATTTGTTCCCTGTCATATAAGTCAGCTTTGGCGAGTCTTTCGGAGTGATGCGGAATATATGTGACGGATCTATAAGTTTTGACCTGTTCAGCACGTGATTTCTTGGTTTCTTTTCCAATTCCTTTGATAATCGTCTTTATGATATTATGAGGAAAATCATTCTTTGTCAGTAGATTTTTAATTACGCCTAAATTGTCATTGTGAAAAATTTGGTCACTGGTATCTATTATTCGCTTGGCAAGGTTTTTAGCTGTATTTATAATCATGTTTTTCGGATGTTTTGAGTAATAATTTATAATTCGTCCTGAGGCTGTGGGTTTTTGGTACTAGTTGACCTTTAACTTATTATTATTTCTGTGCACTGCTACGTCTAAAAATGGTAGTTTGTTGTCTGCTTGTAATTCTAAGGTACATTGTATGTCCTTGTGGTAAGATTTTACCACTTGTAGAGTGGTTTGGATGTCCTCTTCTCTGACTATCGCAAAGAGATCGTCAACATATTTGGTTAAAAGTCTGGTGGTCTTAACCTTTTTAAGGACTTCTTCCATGATGATGTCCGCTATTATTGGTGAGGCTGGAGATCCCATGGGGAGACCTTTCAACTGTCATTTTTAACATCATTTAATGTAAAAAACGCGACAGATTTTAAAGAAAGTGTGAACTTCAACTTTTAAGTTTGAAGTCTGAGTTTGAATTCTGAAAACCGCAATAAGATCCGAGTAAAACAACATTACTTGGAACAGGGTATTTTGCAATTGGGGTACTCGACTGCAGCACTCTTACTTGTTTTTAAGTGTATTTGGAATGCTGAACTCGAAAATAGATTTCCAATATTTATATACTCTGTATCAAAGGTACACAGAGTATGTAAATTTTGTGCAAAAGAATCGGAAAATTTGCTCAAAATCTGATAACGATAGGTCGGAAGTAAGAAATATTTTGGATTTTCGTGTTAGGGTTCTTTAACTCTGATATTTCAAAACCAACATTTCCAAGGGTATAAATACTTCGGCATAGACAAAGTAAGCTTGGCCTTCTCGTTTTATTATGTCTAAGCAGGGTGTTTTTGAGTCCATTTTTTTTTTCGATTTTCGTTATTTTGGGAACATCTGTTTAAACTTTTAGCTTTGTAGCAGAACTTGTGTTTAAATGGGAGAGAATTGGTCAAAAACAAGAAATATATTTGGCACTTCACAAGCTCTGAGTAAATGTTCTGAATAAGATTGTGCTACAAAATGTCAAACTGTTTAAGTGGGGATTCTCCATGTCGAGGCTGTTTTTTTGGACCTTTTTTAAAAAAAATCTTATTAGAAAACTCAAAGAGTTTTTCCAATTCTTTTTATACTCTGTACCGAAGGTACATAGAGTATATTAAGTTTGTGCAAAAGTATGTAACAGGGAGAAGGAATCATTTCCGACCCTATAAAGTATATATATTCTTGATCAGCATCAACAGCCGAGTCGATATAGCCATGTCCGTCTGTCCGTCCGTCCGTCCGTCCGTCCGTCCGTCCGTCCGTCCGTATGAACGAAGAGATCTCAGAGATGGTAAGAGATAGAGATTTGACATGTATGGGGCATATATTTCTTATACTTGCAGGCAGATCAAGTTTATTTTCAATTTTTGCTACGCCCCCTCCCGCCCCCGCAATTTGGAAAAAACGTCATATCTCCTACAGTTTTGAAGATAGATCGTTCGTACCTTCTAAAGATACCTTGTATATAAAATTATTTATCGATTTGCTGAAGGAACGATAAAGATCGGATGAACGAAACTGAAGTTATGAGCAAAAAACGGCCAATAAACACCCAGCACCACCCCACCCACCACCGCAGCATTCTATTGAACGTCAATCTTAGTGAGAGAGAGAGAGAGAGAGTGAAACTTAGAGATGAGCGCGTATAGCTCGTGAGCAAATGCGAGCTGAGACGTTAAGGGTACAGAGTATGTTATAGTCGGGCTTGACCGACTTTCTTTCTTGTTTTTTTTATTGTGTTACAAACAGATTAAACTAAACAAACAAATTTTTCTGCTCCGATACGAGGGCTGTTCAAAAAGTTCTCGGCCGTCAAAGTGGGGGGTCTTAAAAAAAAAGGTATAGTGCTGGCGGCCATGATTTCTCGTCTCCAGGTTGTCTGAAATGAAAAGTAAAAACGGGGTTATAACACTGTGCAACACTAAAAAGTTGATAGAGTCGAGACCGAAAAAATCTGAAAGGGTATGATGGTAGAACAAAAACCTTCACTGGGTTTGGTCTGGTTATCTGCCATTTCTATTTGTTGCACTTTGAAGTTTTCAGCTTCTGATTGGGATTCGCAGCTCCATTTCTCGTAAACTATTTGGAATTTCGCTTTAACGTCTTTGAGAAAGTTGTTGCTCTTGGCTAAGCTTACACGACATTCTTAAGTAGCAAGTCAAAAAAGTCACATCTTTATACTCAAAATTACAAAAATGTCTTAAAATCATCATGTTTTCCCCTCGTTTTCTACTGTTTTTCAATTTGTCTTGAAAACCGTAACGAATTTGACTAAGCAATGCAAGAAAAAAACGTAGCTTGGACTTAAATAAACCAACGATTGGAACATACCAACTTCATTCGATTGGTCCTTCGTATAGTTACGGGCCCTTAAGCATGTAGAATTGGAACCAAAACTCGAAAAATGGCAATTTTTGGTACCAATTGGCTGACACAGTCAAAAATTTCGATTGTTTTGTATTAAATCAAGAAAATAGTAAGAAAAACTAACTTACGAACTGCAATAAAAAAAAGTAAATAATTTTTACTTTTTTACCGAAAATGTTAGATTTTTCGATTTTTTATGACAGTTGTACGTGCTTGTGGGCTTATAACTATATGGAAGAGGAACTAAATGAAGTTGGTTCGTTCTGAGGGTTTGTTTATTTTGGTCTAATGTACAACTTTGTGCTGTATTACTTGTCAAAATTTGAAACGGGTTTCAAGATGAAGTTGAAAATGCGTAGAAAAGTGGTCAAAACTTGGCTTTTTTTGCGCAACTTTTGTAATTTTGAGTATGAAGATATAATTTTTTAGATTTGCTACAAAGAAATGATTTATAGGCCAAGCCAAGAGCAACAACTTTGTAAAGATATAAAAGCAAAATTCAAAATAGTTTACGAGATATGGAAAAATAAAAACATAAATCAAAAATGTGAAAATGCAGTTCGAGAATGGTGATAATTCTGCGTCGATTTGCATTTTGTTTTATCAAAATCGGTTTAGTAGAACTGGAGAAAAGTGGCTTGGCAGTTCAAAAAAGTTGTTTTGAAAGTGACCAAAAATATTACAGATATTATATACTTACAGATATTAGTCGGCGATGCCAGCTACATACAGCGGACCTTCCTCATCTTCAAAAAAACTGTTTTCAGCAGCAGCTCTCTCTGCTCTGCGTGCCATTCTGCCTACTTTAGATGCGGCTGCAGCTCTAGTTTTGCAGCCTGAGCATTGTGTAGGATAATCGATTGTGATAATAAATTGTGATCGATAATTATCGATTAATAATCGATATCGATCCGACGCGACAACATGTTACCATTCAAATTCAAGAACCAGCCGTTATTACTCAGCTTTATTTACTTTACTTACTCAAAAATGACTCGTTTTAGCGTAGACATTGTTCGACAAAAAAGAATATATCTTCTAAAGTTTTTCGAATTTCAAAAAATCCTTTTAGGGCGTTATTCTCTAATATCCAAGCTAAAAAAAATGCAAAAATAAAATAGAAAAAAAATTTCTTAATGAAATTGGCTTAGCATGCCTGTTCACACTTAAGCCTAGTACTGAGGGCGTTCGAATTTTCCTTTCGTCACAGTATTTCATATAATTAGAAACACCTTGGCTTTGCTTTGATGCTCATGTGCTTCTAGAAATGATTTCAAAAGCAACTTACATCCAACTGGTTGCTGATGACACATCTTCTTCTTTATTGGCCCGATGTTGCATCACAACCGCTTGACGGACTTGGCCTCTGCAATGAATGCCCTCCACTCGCTTCTGCATTGTGCGAGCTGGCACCAGTTGTTCACACCAAGGTTGGAAATGTCTTTCCGCACTTGATCATCCCATCTTAGCGGTGGGCGACCCCTCCTGCCTTGTAGCC